>UCOJ01000383.1:0-114393 GCA_900474305.1 Cecidostiba fungosa
ATCAAGTACTTTATTGTAGTGCCGCGCTTATACATAATTGTTTGTTTTATAATATTTTATGTAACAGTATACATATCGCGGCGAACGTCCTTTCAAAGGCTTCTTTTTTTTTATAAATAGGATCAAGGTTTTGATTATGCAAATATTTTGGATCCCGCCGAAGTGGATTCGTTAAATTTATGTGTATCAATGTTTTCTCGTTCGTCGGTAATAAAATTTCCGTTTTCTGATGATTTATCCGTTTGCTTATACCGATCGGAAATTTTTCATATGCTTTTTCTTTCAAATTAAATTAACCATGGAAAAACCAAAATCCTGTCCTAAAAACGAATTCCCACTTTGAAATAACTTGCCTCGAAAAATATTACACGCAGGCATTTCGGGCATCAGTAGCTCATTAGTAGGAGGAACGGGTCGGGCAGTATATTTCAAAAATAAATCTTGAAATAGACACTTCAGCCCTAGAAAATATTCAAACACGCTGCCCTCGGCTCCCGTAGCCTATACGTATATATCACATAAATTTAGCTTCAACATAGCGAGGCTACTCCTGCATGCATACCAACTCGTCGCCGACAAAAGTCCTTCGACACCTCTCTCTCTCTCTCTCTCTCTCTTGGCAATTTAAAAGCCGCAACACGAGCGTCTAATCTGTTATTCGCGATGATTTCCGATCGATTATGTCGTATAGAGTAGAGGCTCTCGAAATATCTCGTGAGAGAATGACGGCGTGTATACCGCCGAGGAATATCGAAGTGTATCGAGACGATAACGATCGCGACATCGACCGATTCGTGATCGACTTACTCAAACTAAACACGTGAAACGCTTTATTGCGCGGACTGCTTATATTTTGACGATTTAACCTTTTGTATTATAGTTAACGTGCTATGTATATTATAAAGAAATAATTGCTCTTCACTTTATACGAGTAGAAAAGGTATTATTACGTTATTCAGGTGCGACACGACTAATCGCGAGATAACGAAGAATAAGCGATTGGGATATATATATTGACCTGCGATCGGTACACACAGTGTCCGCATGAGAACCTTCAACAGAGAGAAAGAGAAGCGAATGAAGAGATGTATATACAAGCTCCCAACAAAAAGCCAGTAGAGATAAAGCTTTCTAGGAAGCATCATCCTCTATACTTACCCAATCTATATATACACTGTCCGACAAGACAAGACACGCGTGGGAGAATGACGTGAACAATCATATCGAACTATACACGTGTATATACAATATACAGTTAACGCGATCACGACTCCCGGACATCCTCTCTCTCTCTCTCTCTCGTATTTTTTCTTCTCTCTCACTCTCGTCGTCGACTTCTTTGTTCTGCTTTCTACACGTGAGCTGAAGAAACAAAAAAAAGAAAAAGAAGCAAGGACGACGCAAAAGCGCGACTGGTTATTTGACGTATGGGCCGCTCTCTGAATAACGTCCTTTCATTAAACCTCCACTGCAGCGAGAAACGCGGGACTTTAAACTCCTCGTTCACGAGAAGCTCAACGTCTTTTTAATATGTATAAAAGAAGACGCACACGCGCTATGTATAGGCGCTACTTCCATAGATTCGACTCTTTACGACTGGCTTTTTGTCGAGAGACCTCCGGCTCAATTAGCCGCTTGTAACCGCTTCATTTTTCGGTATTTAGCCGGCGTATTTATGTATACGCGCGAGATTTGAATATCAATTTATTTATTTATTTATTTTTTTTGCTCGTATATAGTCATATTTGAATTTGTGTAGGAAATTCGTTATTTCGTGAGTAATATTAAATAAATCGGTAGTCGATCGAGTGTATTACACGAACGTAAGCATCGGCGTTTAGTATGAAAACGTGAGTGCGAGTATAATATATAATGAGAATACAGTAGGCGCGAAACGTGTTTTCGAGAGAAATATCCGGCGAATTGTAAATCAGAGAAGCTATAAGAAACTATTATAATTTCGAACGGCGGTATTATATGAATGAAAAAATCGTAAATCTCGGGTATCTCGAAACACACTACCGGATATATATATATCGAATTTATATATTCATTCCATATTGAGACGTAACTTTGCTCGTGAGAGAGATAACTGGTTATTCGCGCGAGTGACATCAGCGCTGTGAATACAATATTATAGACTGTCGTCGAAGTAATTAACAAAGCACGTATACATATAGAAAAATCGATCGAAGCACGTTAAGGAAGCCGCTTTAATAAAATAATATTAACGACGCAGCGCTCGTTCACTCCGGAGCGAATATGCGATTGGCTTTATAGCTCTCTTTCTCTCTCTCGTGTCCAAGTTGCGCAATAAAGCGAGTGGGAGGAATTCGCGGTCGCGCGCTCAAAGGAGTCGTCGTCGTCGTCGTTTGGGACCCCACACTCGTGGCAATCATATTTGTTACGCAGAATTTCACGATGAGTGCAACGGCGGCGGCGGCGGGACACACGCACGAGAAGACTCGTTATACGCGGCGTCCCTGCCTCGTAAATAACCGCCTTATATATATATGTATATATTCTCGAGAGGCAGAAGTAGTAGTATAGGTATATATATATAGAGGTCGAGAAAAGAGCTGAAGAGTTTCTTTCTTATACGCGCTCGTTTTTGCACGCATTAAGGGCTTGTAAGAGTCGATGAGAGGACTGTTTTACCGGCTGCTTTGTGCATATAATTGATTCTTATACGCCGCGTATGGAATGCCGTGATTTATTACATTACATCCTAGAGTTATTTCGCCTCGTTTTTGTTCGTCGAGTCACTCGCGTCTCGGCTCTATATATGTATAATATACAATTAAGCCGAAAAATTCAAAAGATTGAAAAAGAAAGGAAGAAAAACCAGCAGCACGTCAGATAAAAATCGTTTCTATAACAGCGGGCATCAAAGGGTTAAAGGCCATCATCAGTATAGTAGAGCTGCCGCGGGAGCTGTAATAGCAGCGGCCGTGATGAGGGAGGATATGGAGAAAAAAATTCCAAGCTCGCGTCCGAGAGGCTAAACACAAGCGCGCAATAAAAGAATGAAAGAAAGAAGGGAGCAGTTCATCGGACAGGCCAGAGAGAGAAAGAAAGAAACTGTGTGCTGGGAGTCTATATACGGACATTTATTATAATATATAAGAGAGCTGCCTAGCGAGAGATCGGATGAATCGCCAATCGATGCCATTCGACAGTAACACACAGAAAGAGTGAGAGAGAGAGAGAGAGAGAGAGAGAGAGAGAGAGAAGACACCCCGCGACGCAGGGCTTGACACGGCCTTATAACAAATGGCTGTTTTACCGTCCCAGAGAAAATGAAGCAAGCATGACGAGTTGATTTTCGGAGTAGTCTCTCTCGTCCATCCGCGCGCAGCTGCAGCACCGCACGGACGACACTCCTACGCGAAGAGAACACGAGAGAGCCGAGAGAGAGGTGTTACTTGTCAGTCTCTGCGAGTTGCGGCGGCGGCGGCGGCGGCGGCCCCGAGGCAATGACAGCCCGTGTGCGCGCCAGGAATTAGCATGGGATAATGGAACGCGCGCGCTTGCATATATACCCCCGCGGGCTTGTGTGTGTATATATATATGTATATACGTGCGCGGCAGCCCACAGGAGAGAACAGGACAGTCATTCGACTACTCCCTCATCATCCCGAAATACCTCTGAGTCATATGTGTATAGGTATATAAATACAGTATATTCGTATGTACCGAGAGCGACACAGATTTTATTCACTGGAAGCTCGTGTATGACTGACTGTACTATCTCTCTATCGAACGTAGGCTTCCTTTTTTAGGACGATGACAGCGCTGCCGATCTCATACCTTCTGGGAGCACTAAACATCACTGTTTTGCATATACGGAGAGATGAGGAACACGAACGATTTCCATGTATTATTCTTTCTTTTTTTTATGTTTGTCTGACGTTACAATACTGACACACACACACACTGACGTTGCGCAGTGTCATCTCGCTCTTCGTTCGACAGAAAAATATGGAGTGCAAGTAGTAACAGACGCGATTGGTCAGTCTGTATATACGACGTTGATCTTAACGGCATTATTTCTTGATGCGCACTACTACCGAAAAGGTGAAGCGCGCGAGATAGGTATAATTCATTTCACAAAAGATGTAAATTACATAGTGCGTAGTAGTAGGTATATAGAGCGAATTCTGAGGGGAATCCTTTGTGTCTAATCGAGTTAAGTAGTGACGGGGCGACTCGACGTCAAAAACCTTTCGCGCAGCTTCGAGAGGGTTATTTAATCGTCGATCCCAGATCTCCCGGCCATCATATTGGTATATGGATTCGTGAATTAAGTATAACTCGATCGAGATCTCTCTGCTTGTGTATATACTAATATATAGCCAATATGGTATTTATAATATGGAGCTATTATAATGCTGAGACGAAGAAGCGTGTTATAGACAATCTGCGGGTTCTCGCGGTAATCCGGGATAATATGGTTCCTCTGACTGACACGAGGATAGACTTTTTTTCATCTCTAATCTCAATAACTACTGTATTTTGCTAGGACCAGTTTTTTTTTAACTTATTATCTATATAAACGGCAGCTGTCAGTCGCGAGAGGATTTATATACAGAAATATATGCATATTATTCTATTCTCAGTGTCTACTGGATTTTTACACTAAAAAAGAAGTAAACCTACATACGTATAAAATTATCATATTAACTCCATTATACACCTTTTTCCATCAATCAGAGCCACTAAAAGAACGCATCAGTATACATAGTTTCCAAACGTGTCAAGGGTTAGACACACTGCTTTGACAGAGAGAGAGAGAGAGAGAGTAGACGCCATCGGCGGCGCGTGCGAGCTCTCCAATGAATGTCACACAATACGTGTGACACAAACACACACGTGTCCTTTCCTCCATCAGCGGCACTATGGACACCTTATAGCTCCCTATTCTACTAATACTATTCCCTATTCGAGCGTCGCACAGCGGGACGGAGACCCACTCCCCCACATTCCCGCGACGACGATGATGAGGGTAGATCCGAGGAAGCCGATAAAGCGCCGCGCTGCTTGACTTCTTCTTCTTATTTTTCTCTCTCTCTCTGAACGCGGCTCGTATATGCTATCATAATATTGCCCCCTGCGCGAGATGAGACGACGCATATTATCGCGCCTATACTTCCTCGAATTTCTGTATCTCTGTGAGGAGAGGTGTGCACCCTGATGATGTGGTATGTGGAATTTCTCTCGATCGATGACAACGTTTTGTTTGATGTGTATACCTGCTAATCATCGCGTTAATGACATTGAAATAAGCTTAGCTGACAAATCGAAATTTGGGTATGTAATATACAGAAGTCACGATGAGTATATACTCGCATTGTATATATACACTGTCGATTACGTTTTATCAAATAATTACATTTCACTCGCGGCGCAGCGAGAGAGAGAGAGAGAGATCATCAACTCGGATAGCCGAGAGTGTATCTTTAAAAAAAGGAGAAAAATGTTTTGACGAAAAGCTTCATTCAAGCTATTTTCAGTTGCGAGAAGCAAAACTGATGTATATAGACACGCGGGATACCATAAATCATTGCGCGAGTCTCTCTCTCTCTCGGACAATCGTGCGTCGAATAAACGAAGAACTCGATCGAGCGGTCAGATAAGCGCGCGGATTTACAAGACTCGCGAGCGCGCACCTTCGAAAGTGTTATAAAACGATCTCACGAAAAAGAAAAAGGACGAGAGACTCTATAGACCTTGGTCGAAATTATTCAGGAATCCGGCGGCTCTGTGTGTTAGTGTATGTGTGCTTGCGTGTATTAGCTGCTGCGGCTTCTTCAACTCTATTACGTTATAATAATTATTTCGATCTAATGCCTGATTGGTGGTAAGCTTCCGTATTTGCGTGTTATATCCGCGGCTCAGGAATTTTTTTTTTGTCTCTAACGATGAGACATGTATACCTTATCTGCGGGTTACGATGTTCATCGTAAAAAAATGTCTTTTTTCTCTCTTGTCGAAGCCACATAATATAATACGTTATTCTCGCACTAAATAGGCGCATATGCGGCTGTAAATATAAATTTAAAACACGTAGCCCAACTGTCGATTATTCACCGATGAACGAGCAAAGTGACGAGGAAATTGGCAGTCCTTTTCTCTTCATAACCCATCGCCGTGATTACTTACAAACTTCTGTCATATCTAATAACCAGCTACTCAAGCCGCATCGTGCTATTAGTGTCTGCCAGGCATAAATTATCCACAAAATCCTCGTCCGAAAAAAATACACACACACACACAATGATTCGCAGTAGCTCTATACATATACTCCAGCAAATTGAGCTACGGAAATAACCTCTTCCATAAGTGGCGAGAGAGCAAGTGTTAAAGCTTCCGAAATGAATACATCGCACGCGAGCATGTATAGATATATATGTATAGCGGAGAAGAGAAAGCATCGAAGCACGCGATCGCACAACTCGAGCATTTGCGTGGGTGAGAAAAGAAAGAGAGAAAAAAAGGGACACGATAAATTAGGTACACTCGAGAGAGAGAGGGAATACGGGGGATACTAATCAGATTTGCATAACTGCTGCTGCTGTGTGGAGAAGCGGTAGCTGCTGGTACGTATATATAAGTGTGCCAGGGCCGCGTGAGTTCGCTGTGGATTGGATTTTTGCTTGAGGCAGGCTAAGGTCGCGAAAAGGAGCTACCGATTTCCGAGGGAACCGTCATTTGCCTGATGGCTGTGGGGAAATATACTGTTAACTGATGCTTCTATTATAACTGTTTCAGAAGTGTGCTATTGCCTTTGGATCATTCCAAACACTTGACTGACACGTTTTCCTTCGCGTCTGAAAAGATTTTCTTTCAAGTATAACATACGCACAAACTTAATTAAAACTTGATTTAATTCTCACAGTATAATCATAATTGTTATGATCGGTATATACAAGTCTAGACAGCACTTCTCGGCGCGTGGGATATATATCCCTTAAAACGTTTACGACTAACCGGTCGTCGGCTCGGCTAATAAGGCTTAGCGACATCAACGATAAAGTAAATCATATACCTTCTCTCCTGGAGGGAGGATCTCTACTGCCGGATATGGAAAATCAGCGAGACACACACACACACACACGGTAGTTTTATTTCTCGCATCCTATACTATATCCAGCGAAAATAACTCTTATATTACAATCAATAGATTTTTATCTTCATCGGATTCCGACGTCAATTAATGGTCCTATTGAAAAATCGACAGTGACGAATGAGCATCACAGTGGCCAGAAGAGTAAGAGAAAAAAAAAATTCATTCGCACACCTCGAAATTGGAATTTATACGCTCGCGATCGATTATTACACCCGCTACGTGTGTGGGACGCGTAAAGACATTCTCAGCGTGTAGAGACGAGAGAGAGAGAGAAAAAAGTGCAGCCGTAGGCATGATCCGAGAGCTTTGTGTGCTACTTAGACAGCTGCAGCAGCAGTACTACTGGTCATAGAATATGCTAATGAGGCATCAGGAGCATGAGAATCCGCCGACTCGTGGAATGCGAATAGCCGAGAAAGGAATATAGAAGCTGCTTCTTTCTCTCTCTCTCTCAATGATTTTGACCTCCCCCGTAATCCAGGTGCAGCGATCGCGAACGGTATATACAGCTAGTCGTCGTTGCGCATATCCGCGTTGGAGCTTTAAATGTCAACGTCGATGCTGCGGCGACGTAAATAATTGGTATTATTAAACTGGCAGTAGTGCAGAGAATTCGAGAGGGAATAATATAAGAGTTAGTGTGTAAGTCCTCGGAGAGGCGGTGGCTGCGTGTAGTATATATATATATGTATATGTATGTGTGTGCAGCTTGTATAGCCTTCGCTGCGTAATTTATACCGCTGCGGTGCATCAGCTTGTCCTTTAAGACTCCAAGAGAGAAAGAGTATGTGCTTGTGTGTGTGTGTATGACGAGAGTCGTGCAGCTTGCGAAAATATTGTGCGGCTGACCTTATAAATATCGTGTCTGCTGACTTGTGTTAATTTTTACTTTTGCGGGCTTTGTCTTATATATATACTCGGCTTGTTAAAACTGTTTGCTCAACGTTACGAATATTTATATAAGACTAAGCTGGAATGTCTAATATATAATGTAGCAACAAGCTAGATCCGTTTCCAGGTATATACCCTCGCGCAAGCTGCGATATAATTTGTCGATGAGGTCATTAAGATTGGCGAAATTTTATGCCAAACTTTTTTAGTCGCGGCAGACACTTTTGTGCCAGAAAGAGCGAAAAGCACAAACTACTAAAGTGTCGCAGCGATTCTCTCTCTCTCGTCTCGGGTTTCCTTGAGAACGACGTATATATATAGAGGTATACAAGTTCGGGGGTGATTTCGGATACGGATGACTTCACCATCAGCTGTATCAGAGGTTCCTTTTTCTCCCTCATCCGGTCTGAGACTGTCTTGTCTCTCTGTGTGTATTTATATATAGCGGCAGCTCTCGGATATTTGGCTTATCTCAATTCGGTCCACTGCATGGATTTACATATTACATTCTGCGAATAAATAGATGCCCCGACGACGAGTGAAAACGTCGTCGGCGCCTAAAGTATATTATATAGTCGACGAGATGGAATTTCAGTTTTTTCTTTTTTGTTGCTTGTGCGGGAAAGTGTTCTGGAATTCTCGTGCGTAACGAAACTAATCGAGATTTATTTCAATGTCCACTGAAGAAATTCAAATTATTGTTGGGATTTTAATTTTTGTTGAAAAAAAGTACCAATGACTTTACATCAAAAAACGCAGCCCTATCAGCTCTTTTTATCAGTCAGTTTAAACAAGATTACGCACACGCCCAATTGAAAAACCATTTTTTATCAATTTTAGCCGCAACGAGACACTCGGCACCTGCACATCAGAATTCAACCGAAAGCCCAAAAATATACACTCCTACACAATTCCAATATGACGACTACGATCATCATCATGAATTCAAAGAATCATGAACTAAAGCAAGAGGTATATCCGGCATATAATATCATAATACGATTTTTTCCCACGAATAATCCGCCTAGCAATAATATCATAACGACCGCAAGCTCATAAATCCCAGAGCAGCGCGTTTATTATACTGCCGACCGCGAAATATCAAATTTCGTAAATCCCGCGCTCGCGCGCCGGAAGCGCGCGTCTATCCAGAATTAATGAATGTCTCTTAAAAAAGGCCAAATAGAGACGTCGTCGCCCGTGTATGTGTGTGTGAGAACGAGGAAAAGCATCAAAATATATAATCGCGCGAGATGAGTCGATCGGGGTATATAGGAAGACACACGTAATATATGTAAATATCGCATAAAGTAGCCGCGATCTCTCGCGGTAGTCACCAGAAGTCTCTCGATGGGAACCCAAGTGGCTTGGTCTTCACATATTGTAGCAACAATTAGGTGAAAGGCGCGTTGCTCCCACCGCGAGATATATCCCCCCCTCTACTTCTTATATATATATACACCGCGAGAGTTTATATCGACATCTCGAGTTCGCGCGCGAGCGGAGAAGATCGTTTAATATGCCTATATATACGGGAGAGAGAGAGAGAGAGACGCGTGGCCCCCAGTTGTGAGTAGCCGTAAAAAGCTATCCTCTCGTGCTTGCCCTGGGCTTATTCGTATGATTCTCTTTCCCTCTCGTCGGTAGTAGTATACTGTATATACCTACGAGAGGTTCTACACCTAGCCGATGATTCGCCGATTTTTGCAGACACGCATGGTGTTACGCCTCGTTTTCATATAGTAATAATTTTCTAATTGAAAATTTCGTACAATTACACAGTCAATCTACAATGCAGCTATAGAAAAAAAAAACATCATCAAAGTGCGCTTCATATATCCACTTAACGATCCCATATAAATTCTCCAAATCCTCATAATACTCGCCGCCGCCGCCGCCGCCGCGAGTCCGCCGATAAATAAAAGCATACTCAAGCGTGCATAATACTCTCCCTATATAACATGCATCTCACCGCATGCATCTCGCAATTGCTGCACGTGTATTATTGTTCCATTCTATTAGATGCATTGTCCGTGATTTTCCGCGCGATCGATTAGCTCGTGGGCGTGTCCGAATGCACGCGCGGAGCTGCACATAGAACCACTACAGTCTACGTATAGATATGCAGCAGCAGCAGCAGCGGCGCTTCCGCATCAGTGAAAGCGCGCTCGCGGCTACCTGCGCGCGTCGAGTAGCGCCTACTGCCACACTATGTATAGATAGTAGTATACGACCTTTCACCCGAAAAGCTGCCGATTTTAGCCCGGGGAGGTGAGAGTCCATGGGAATATATAGTATGTATATTTTCAAATTTCCCGCGCTAATTGAACGATATACCTCGCGGTCTGTATCGACAGCCCCCGTCATATTCGCTCTGCTCGTTACGTATAATAATATGTGCACGTGTGTGTGTGTGTGTATATTTATAATAGCATACAGAGAGGAAGGGAGAAAAATGGAAGCTCGAGAGTTGCGCAATTAGCCGACTGCGGCTCATAAATCAGGCATAGATAGATAGAGCGAGAGGGAAACTTTGTAGCTTTAGAGAGACGTTAATTGATGTTCCATTTACGTATGCTTATTTACTCTCTGGGCGCGCAAGATATATGTATAATCAATGGAAATGATGTATCGAATATGCAGGTGAGTGAGTGAATTCCTCTAGTTGAACGAGAGATAGTCTGCACAATAATTCCGGCAGAGTCTAATAAAGTTTCTCTCTGCATACACACACACACACAGCGTCAGCGTACCAGAAGCGCTTAAATTCTCGCGGAGAAATCAATTTTCGCGCCGTAAAAGCCAGGCTGCACGAAAAGTAAATCAATAAAGTATACGATTATTATTATTATATGCATAATATATAAAGTCTCTCAGTATATATCTCTCTGGCGCGTTATTTCGAAAGCACGAATTTTCCTTGATAGTATACATCTCTCCACTCGATATAATGATTGATGGCCATTGTCCCGCGGAGGAGCGTTGCAGCGCCGCGTGTTAATCTATACACTGCGCGAGAGAGATGTGTTTGCTCAAGGTAAATTACAAGCTGTAAAACAATCGCGGCGTCCCGTCAAATAAAGCTTGCTATCTATGCTGCTGCTGCTGCCGTAAAAAGGGGCAATATTTCTCGGGAAAAGCCGCGATATTTCCTCACAGTGGCATTCCCCTCACGACTATACTATTGCCGCGGGAGGTGAGAGCTGCTGCTGCTGCTGCTGAGATGCTGCGCGTATCTCGTTTCGAACACTATATATACAACCGCGTTCGAACTCGAAAACTTGGATATCAATATTCGTTCAAATTCATATTATAAGGATGTACGTTTATATTGCAAATAATTATATGGATAATACCTAACACGCGCGTGCGGGAGTACGTACATAAAACGAGAGATGCGACGTGTGTATATACGTAATTACTAGGCTCGTAATTGAGTCACCGAGATGAGTCTCGCAGTATATTTTACTGTCGCATTACAGCGGCGATGCAGCTCGTTTTCGTTGTATTAGCAGTGTAAATTAGAAAACTACAATCGAGTGTGTGTGTGTTTTTTGATAAAAAAGCTGCAGCGGTGTGGCCTTTTATAATTACGCGCTGCTGCGTGTATATATACAAGCTGTAAACGTGACGAGCATAAAGCGCGCAAGA
Organism: Cecidostiba fungosa; assembly: GCA_900474305.1. Classification (NCBI taxonomy): domain Eukaryota; kingdom Metazoa; phylum Arthropoda; class Insecta; order Hymenoptera; family Pteromalidae; genus Cecidostiba; species Cecidostiba fungosa. The sequence goes on from UCOJ01000383.1 coordinate 11,672, forward strand.
GACAGCCGAGTGTGTGGGTATATCGAATGTGAGGGACGCTTATACTGTCGATATGGAGAGTTAATAAAGAATTTTTTTTAATGATGTTGTGAGAACGTCTTATTTTTCGGATGGTTTGCGATTTTCACGAATCTTGTAAGTGGCATTAAATTAACGTTAACACTGACGTCGATGTCCAAGAATATATGTATACTTGGAACACACAAAAGCCCGCGCCGATTATTTATGCAGAAAAGATCGTAATTATAAAAGTCCAACACACACATACACACAATCGCTTCTATAGAAATATGAAAATTAACAAGCTCTATGCGCGGCTTAATTTACGAGGTATATCGGCACTCCGCTCGCGCGCTGCAATTAAAAGTATGAAACGAAAGTGTTATTTTTAGTGCTAAGCACAGCTGAGATACGATCTTTCCTCGAATAAACAAGTATATATATAAGTACTCACCTATAACTGCATCAGACTCAGCTCGACTGCCTTCTCGAAACAACGGCTGATGCTTATTAAAAGCACTTAGCCTCATAACACACACATATATACCCTTCGTTATCAAAGCTCTCCCTCTCTCTCTCGCTTGAAGTTATTAGCCTCGGTTTGTTTACCTCAGCCGTTGATTTGCATATGCAACACTGATTGAAACGACTTGTCGAACAAGCGCCTCGTGCGAGGGAGAGAGAAAGTTCTCTGCTTCTGATGATGCGCTTCTTCGTGTGTATGTACAACCGTGAATCTCGTATGCAGATTAACAAATTGACGCGGCATTGTTCTGGCATTTCGTCCATTGTCTCTGCTTTCTTTTGCTTTCTTCCTTGCTCTGCAAACCTGACATTTGCTCGCTCCTAATGATGCACCCGTGTGTCAGTAGACGCAGGAAATTAGATGCGACGTGTAAGACGTGGAATATTTACTGAGAGTTTTGTCTTTGATGCTGTGTAGTTAAAATTTGAAGATATTGAGTATGTATGACGCGATGCTGATAATTGGTGGAAGTAGATCGAGGGCGAGACCGGTCAGACGTGAATTCTTGAAAGTTATTTATTAATTTAATTCTCGCGGTAACTATCTGAGGAGGTAGATGTTTCTCTGCGGCTTTCGGGATTATGACGATAAGGAACGTTAATTGGAGGATGCCGTCCTATAATATGCATCTCCTATATTTACAAAGCGATTTCCATATCTTTACACAGCGAACGTGTCTTTATTTTGCAGAAATGCACGTCTCGCGTATACGCGATTTTTTTAATGTTAAAAATAAAACGCCACGAATGTTCAGGTGGGCTGTGTAAATTTTATCGCGTATATTACGATTTACTCAGCTGGAATATTGGTTTATAAAAAATATAGCAGAAATTCAAAAATTCTTGGTAAAACAAAAAAAGCTGGATATGAAGGAAGCCATCGAGTAGGATAAGATAAGGTGAATAAAGTAATCGAGCTTATACGTGTGTTCTACGACTCGGCGAATTTTTATTGGTAGATCGGTTTGCGCTGGACGACTGGATCATCCGCACAGTACATTGCGTCATCCCGATTGTGCATTGCCTCGATATAATAATAGCATATATGTATGTATAACGAAGCCGCTAATCTTATAGTCACTGCGACAAATATTACAATTCCTTTTTCTTCTTCTCATCGTCATCGAATTCGGTCTTCTTTTTCAAAGAAGAATTACACATAGTACACACGAGTGTCTACACAAAGCGTGGGATGTGCTCGTGAACCGCTACGAAATGAAGGGACGCGCGCACGCGCGCGTCTCCAAAAAAAAAGTAATATAATAATATAATAAGAAGTCTTTCAGCGCGCTCGCGCCTTTATGATGCGTTTGTGAAGCTAAAGCGATAGAGACTTGAGAGATATAGTATACAGTGTAATTATGTTTCTGCAACTGCGTGTGTGTTTTTTCTTTAAAGAAAAAACGCTGCAACTTGTTATACGATCATTACTCCTGCTTGTATAAGTACTAGGTACAACAGGACGGGACACACACACACTGGATTTGCGTTTTTTCTTCTTTCGACTCGTTCTATCGAGAGCTACATGACTAAGGACTATCCGATCATACTTTTTTTTATATAAAATTATTCATAATATATAATATAATATATATATTTGTATTCGTGATGTCCTATTTATTTATTTATAATATAATAATAATAATAATATAATAATAATAATAATAATATTAAAAACGCCGTAATACGTTAAGCTATTTACAAAGCGCGACTGCAGTCTCATTTCTTTTGGAGATACATATAATAGAGGAGGGAAAAGTTGGAAAACACACATAGTATAAATGGGGTGTATACATATAATCATCATGATCTCAAGTGGAAAAAGACGAGAATAATCGGACGGCGATCAAGAAGCAACAAAATTTCGACAACAAACAACAGCAGAAAAAAATAACTCAGTCCAGTCGAGAGTGTCTCTGTAAAATGTATACGTGTATATAGTGCACTTACACAGCAGGGCTAATAAAGGCTCGCTCTCGATATCAAGGATCGAGAGGCCGCAGAGCTGCCGCTTCGCGAGAATTAACGCTCGACTGGACTGACTGCACGCGCTCTCGTTTCTCGCATTCTCTCTCTCTCTTCGATACATCGTTTCCGCGTTCTGCCGTTGTTACACACACACACACACACACACTGAGAGTAACGTGATACTGCCGATCGCGACACTTTTCTCTTTCGCGCTCGGCTGTATCGAGTTTCTCTTGTATACAATATACACACACACACACGGGGGCCTGAGTTCCAATATACTCTTGTAGTCGAACGATCTCTCGGAGAAAATTGCGAAAATCCTTTCTCGGCACTCTATATAAATCAGCTATACAAAGTCAATTTCTCGCTGTATAATGTAAAATCGTTTGTTCAAACATATATATATATATATATATCGAATAAAGAAAAACCGAGCTCTGAAACTCAAGCCCGAGTTGACAAAAGGAGAAGCGACGTATTATTACGGTGTCGAGAGACCGCGTTCCTTGCGATTAATTATTATTCGTGCCATCGGTCCGTCGCTTCGACGGCCGTCACTTTCGCGAGAGCGCGCACAAGTTGTGTATATATGTATACGTATAATATCAAGTCGCTCGGAAATTTCGCAAGAGATACGTATATTATATATATATGTATATACACGTACGAAACGAGCGCATAATATATATATGTGTATACATATAGAGAGGAAGGAATTCGGACCCTCCTCGCTGTGTGTGTCGCCGGAGGCCTGGGCGTGGCTCACCGGTAGCCGATGCAGCAGCGCGTGCCACGGTAGCATCGCTTCGTTCGTTATTACATAGTCCAATTTCGAGAGAGAGCTGCTGCTTCTGCTGCTGCCCTGCGGTTGTGTTCTTCCTTCCTTCCTTGCTGCTGGTGTTGCTTCTTCCATGACTTTTTTTTTCTCGTTGTTGTTGCCAGGACGGTTTTCTTTTTGTGCGGGAGGGACTTTTGCGGGATCATAGTACAGAGGATAGAGATAGAGAAGACGATAGATATAGATATAGAGATAGAGAGAGAGAGAAGAGGGACTGCTGGACTAGCGAGAGCGCGGGAGTTCTCTTTTTTTTTCTTTAAATTTTTTTGTTTGTTTGTCTGTTTTTTTTTCTTATACTCAAACGGAAGGTCCCGCGTCAATCAGCGCCGGTACCTAAATAGCGTTTTACATAATGACGTGTGTGATGTACGTACGACGACGAACAACAGCGGACGGAAATGTATATTCTTTTTTTTTTGCTATTCTGATGGGGATATCATATTATAATGTGATAAAAGAGAGAAGATTTGTGTGTGTGATGTAAAAATTACGTGTGTGTCTGTGTGTTTTTCTGATATGGGATAAAAAAGGGGGATAATGGATGGGGCGGGATACGGGGGGCACTGACGATAGTCGGCCGGATGGCTTCTAGTACCTAGAGTAGCCATTCGAATAGCCATTCGAGTAGCCGTTGGAACCCTTGTAGGGAACGGAGTGTATGCTCCTGGAACAGAGATCGTGCCAAAACGAAAGGTGAGAGGATGTGCCGGCATCTATATAGAGTCTTTTTTTTTATTTTTATTCTTTTTTTTCTTTTTTTTTTTTTTTGTTCTAAGGGTTAGTATTATCAGAGTTGCGTTTGTCAAAATATATATATACCCAACACCGTCGGCGAATAAGCAGCGACGCGCGACACAACGTTATTATAGTGTGTGGCCAAGCGATGTACGCATAAAATATAACATTAGAAAAAAAAACAGAGATCTATACGTTCTCTCATCATCTCTCTCTCTATCTCGCGCTCTCTTTCTCATTTTCCGTGTCGCGTCGACGATAATATAAAAGTATAAAGAAAGAAGAAACAAAACAAAACAATCGTAAATATCACAGTTGTGCAAGAACGTATATATATTAAAAAAAGAAATAATAATAAGATACAACCGCGAGTTTGGCCAAAAGACGCGAAGTCGTTGTGCGCGCGCTTTAGATGCTTTCGCCAGACGTTGCCATCATAATTACTTTTCCCAAGAATTAATCTGTTTCTCCGTTTGCTCATAAGCTTTTCTTTTTTCGTAAAGTGATAAATTGGTTAGTATCATCATAATAGAGTATAGAGTAGTAGTATAATGCAGAGGCATGCAGGGTAGAGTCTGGGCAATAGAGGGTTGTCTTCAAAGGGGGCTGATGTGTCAAAGCGGAGGCGGTTATGATAATCGCATAATAATGAACAAAAAATTGAAAAAAAAAAAATGTCTCGCGTCGCGGTTGATTACTACAGTATATAAGAGACACGCGCGATAATAAAGTAAATTTATATAGTTTCAAAGCAAAAAAAAAAAAAACTTTCAGCGGATGATGGGTGGGGGTCTGGGGGGTCTGTGACAGTATAATCGCACAACACTCGTATTTTTTTCGAATACTCGCAAGAGATTTGATTTCTTTGTTTTTTTTTTGTTCGCGCGTGAATTATTTTTTTTTTTTTTTCAAGTGTGTGCGTGTTTGCGTATGAGAAGGCAGGAGGTCCCGAGCGAGCTCCCGCTCACCGCCACCCACATCTACAACAGAAGAGAAAAAAACAAGACCAGCGCCATTACACACAAGGTATCCATTAGTGCAGCAGCCAGAACGTGTGGCTATACGCAGCTGATGCTCATTGTGTCTGTCCATGGAATATATAAGTCTCTCTCTCTCGCGCGTGTGTGTGTGTATGTGCTGCAGACAGCTGAGAGACAGTGTCAGAGAGAGAGAGAGAGAGAGAGAGAGAGAAAGAGACAGAGAAAGAGAGAAAAGATAGCGCGTGTTTTAACGTTCTCCTCGTTATACGATCTGCCGCCGCGCGTTATCCTTCTGATTTATAGGTTACCGTGAGTCGCCACGGAAAATATCATCTCGCAGAGAGATGCTTCTTGTTTTCTTCTTTCCCGCGAGTGATTTGCGACGAGCTGCGACGATCAATTTTCGGACGAGATTTTCAGAACACCGCGCGCGCGCCCTGCGGCACGTTTCTTTTGCGACTTTTATTTTATAGTCAGACTCACACCGTATTTTAGGTTATTCTGCGGTTGCGGAGACTACTTCGACCGAAGCCGCAATTTATTGCTGGTTAAAATGTGTGTTAACTTATTATAGGATGTATTAATGTCATAGCTATATGTGTTTTCTCGGCAAATGACTAATTTCTCTTGGAAAATAAAAGGAACAAAGGTCACCGCGTCGCGTTTTTTGTTAATTATATATTACAAAATACAGTATAGAAGAACTCGGGCAAACATATGGAAACGTTATTCGCACTCAAAGCATATTTCATCAAAAGCTACTGCAGTAATTTGACATTATACACGCTCATATCCGCGAGATACGAACATCGCGAACACGTAATACGAGCGAGTATGCGCGCGGGATGATCCAATGACGTGGTCGCGCATCATTAAATCTAATTATTGTATACGACTCGTATACGTTATTGTGTCTCCTCATGCTAATCGTACCGGGAGAGGATACAATTATATTGCAGTCATTAATACACCGCAGTGTAGAGGTAAAAAGAAAAAATCTATTTCACACGAAGATCGCGCTATTTTCGGATTACGTAACTGATATAGACGGCGCGGAAAGACACTTGAAAGACTTGAAAAATCGGCACACCATATTACCGATCGTCGCGCAATCGCGTTGTAAAAAAAGTCCGACGACGCGTTATACACGTATGCGTGCGAGAGAAAAACGAAGAAACTCCGGGGAAGGATCAAGGCAGAAAACCGGTTTCTCGCGGGCGCAAACTATACTATATTATACTCGGAGAGCTGCATCATATAGCTAGTTATCGATCTTCGTTGCACTTGCGCGCCATATCGTGTATGTCGTGGTGCGCAGTTAGTGTGATAAAAACGCGAATTTCGTCAATTGGACTCCGACCTCGTGTCCGAGAATGTGAGAATCGTTTGAAATCGAGTATAAAGAAAAGAGTCGGTAAAGTATAGTGTGTCTATATTAGAGATTATTATGTGCGCAAAAAAAAAAATCATAGTGTGTGACGACTCGAGAAATAAGAGAGTACAAAATAAATACGTATGAATTGAAAAGACTCACCTGTGCTGTTTGAGATTGTCCTGGCGCTTAAAGGACTTGCCGCAGACCTCGCAGGTGAAGGTCACGTCGTCCTTGTGGCTACGCTCGTGTATCATGAGGTTGTAGGGCTTGGTGAAACGTCGCTGGCAGTACTTGCAGACGAACTCGACGGTGCATTTGGCACGCATTTTCTGCCGGCGGCCGAACTCCCTGCCGTGCCCCTCTGTCTCCATCGGCATTATCGCGAACATCCTTATAAATTCCCACCGCTGACTCGCTGCTCGCAAACAAGACTCTCTCTCTCTCTCTCTTTCAGTGTGCGCGCGCCTCTCCCTCCACTCGCTGCTGCTGCTGCTGCTGCTGCGACGGCTGCTTGCTTATGTATATGTATACCTGCCAACAGGACCAGAGCCACCGTTTTTTTTTGCTTATTTTTGCGTGGGTGTGAGGGACGCGAAGTAGCGCGAGTAGCGGAAATTGTGCATTAGTAGGAGCTGAGATTATTATACACATGCTAATGCCGACGACGAGCTATTAATCAGGCACGCGCTTTCGTCCAATATTTACACAGAATGCAAACGACTGGAGGTATATATATTGTAATAAAAAAAAAATGGAAGAAAGGGGAACAGACCGCTCGTGCCTTATAAAAAGCGCCTATTAAGTCGCCACAGGGGAGCCGGCTCGTTATCCTCGAGAATAACCGTCGGGAAAACGCTCTCGTTATATATATATATAGAGAGAGAGAACCGACAAACGGACCGACGATCAAGAGAGATGGTTTTATTCGGTCGCCTGAACGACTGTTCTTTCTTTTTTTTTAGTCGTAAAAGGAACGATTCTACGAGATGATGGGAGAAAATTAAGTGAAAGCGCCGTTTATGATATTGCCGGAGGAATTAATTGTTTCGCGGCGCAGCGAGTTTTTTACGCCGACAAAATGATTTTTTTTCCAACACCTCTACCCGCTGTATCTTATCATCGTCGCGTATCTATCTATACAGATAACAGTCCGCGTATAATAAATTAAAAAATGGCACGAACAGATAACGTTCCTCGAACTGCGCCTCGTACTTCAATCGGACGAGCGATTTGAAAAAAAAAATTGATTCCGTATACGAGTCCATCCGAATAAAACAAGTGCAGCACATATAGGTGCATCAATCGCTCGCTTATATATACGGCTGCATCAGTAGCGCATAGCAGGGGGGGAGGGGGGGTAAAGCACGGGCCAACCGGCGGCGAGAGCGCGGCTACCGTGCGCCGCCCTACGCTAAAAGCCCCGGCTACCGGTTTTTCGACCAGTCCGCGCTGTGTGAGCTCAGCCACACCCTCCGTTATTTTTTCTTTTTTTCATTTCTTTCATGCGCGCACGGTAGCATTCGTTCTATATATATGTATACATTGCGCGATGATGGTGGTTACACAAGTGTAATATGAGACTCACGTGTATAGTGGCTGCAGACGATGGTGAGGTTGGTCCCAGTAGACGAGTTGGTTCTGCACAGTATTATCTTCAATTGCAGAGTGTATCGATAGACGACAGAAGCGTAGCACTAGATGCACACTGTATTATTATGTTTGATGATGATGATGAGAAGACACTTTGCGAGGACGACGCGCGTGTATGCGTATATCGAGTGGTATCACACGAGTATATACGGGAATCTACATATACAGATATATATATATATATAGCTGTGTAGTAGGTCTGGACCGTTTGGGTGCGCGGCGTCGACTGAAGAAGAAAAGTCAGCGGTTGGCCGCTGCTGCTGCTGCTGTTGCTGCTGAGCGGGTATACTTGGTAGCAGCAAGAGAGCCCGAATAGTAGAGCGTCTGACGGTAGGTCTAAGAGAGTATAACACGCGCGCAGGCAAAGGTCTCGGTCTCTCTCGCTCGCTTCTTCTGGTTGGAGGACCGGGGGGACCTCCCTACCGAACTCGATCTTTCTCTCTCTCTCTCTCTCTCTCTCTCCTTCTCTCTCTACAGCCACTGTAAAGCGGCGGCGCTCGCTACCACCGCCACCGTATGCTGCTGCTGCTTTTGCTGCTGCTGCTGCTGCTGCCGTTGCTCAGCACAAAGCCAGTTAGCCAGACAGAGACGGTGCGACACTGGCTGCGGCTGATCGCGAGTCAAGGGAGAGAGGGAAAGGCAGTAGCGCTTTTTATCCCCGACTAGCGCCTCGCCGAATAGCAGTGCGCTTACTCACAAATCCTTCGCGCGCCGGCTTCTTAAGAGAGAGAGAGAGAGAAAGCTGCCGATCTCTCATATCCCCCCCTCCATCTAGCTCCGCCTCCCCCTCCCCGTGTCCTCTCTATCCCCTCTTATTCGCGCTCGATCTTCGCGTATCACGGCAGCGCGCTATAAGCGGGGGCGGTAGCGAGACGGAAAAGCAAAAATCATCCTGGTATTTTTTGCAATTTTTTTATCTCAAACGCGCAATTGTCCATTGCGACAATCCAATGCTGCCGTATATAAAGGAGAGAGAGGGGGGGAGGAAGAAAGTATTACAAGACTTTGCGGCGGAGAGAGAGAAGCGCGGGGGCCGTCGTCGGCGCGCGCTGCAGAAGAGAGATACCGCCGCAAGGGTTCCCAGGGCACGTGGGAAATGCACAGTAGTCGCTGTCGTCTCCCCCACCCTTGATACGAGGCAAGTTGTGCGAGTCGCGCGCCCCAAAGACACGCCTACTTGCGGCTGGCTTTAAGCTCCGCCTATCGTGAGAGAGACCGCGAAAGTTTAGCCTATTGGCTCGTGACGTTCGCCACTCGGCTTCTGCTTTGCGCTCTGTGATCGGCGCCGATATTATTATTATATATACATATATGCCGTGCTTTTCGGCCTTTTTTCCTTTATTACTATCATCGGCTGCACCCGCGGGCTGATGCTGCGCTTCTCTTCCTTCTCTTTTTCCTTTTCCAATTATTTTCGCCCCGCGCCGCCGCAGTTCGAAATTTCCCATGCAAATTCTCGCCGCGATGCTCTCGTCGTTTATTCTTCTTCCTCTTGCATTCTCTCTCTCTCTCTCTCTCTATCTCTCATCATCGTCTGTGTGTGTGATTTGACTTTTTCATTTGCCAATAATATACATATGCAAATGATGCAGTCGGGACGACGAGCGTGCGCGATTACTACCATATATTAGCCGCGAGCGCGAGGATAATGTGCGCGCGTGCGACCCTTTTGGATTTTTTTTTTTTTTTTTTGAAGTGCATATTCGCGCGGAGGCGGTTGCTGTAATCAATGTCGATCGAGATTGTTTCATCGTTTTGTGTAATGGAATATGCTGTCTGATCGGTTTTTCAAAGAAGCTTTGATGTAAACTTTTAAGTCTGTATTGGCTTTATTCAAGTTTATTTAACCGAAAATTGATATATTTAGATCGTATGCTGTCCAGGTGTATTGGTTGACCATGAAAATACATTTCTGAACTTGATTCCTATATTGAAACTTCAACAATCGATGTACAACGTAGTCGACTTATTCTTGGATAATGATCCATTTGGTTTATTAGAATAAGTATTTGTTTCTTTATAGGTTCAGAAGTGGTCCATAGCAAAGGGAATAAATCCACAAGATCCATAAGTTTTGGAGCTGTGGATATAGCTTATTAAGCAATACATTCTTTTTTAAATATTTCGTCTTACACCATATACAAATTGCTGAAAACAAGCATAGAAGAACTAAATTCTCAACTTAACTTCGGTAGAAAAAAAATGTGTATACCTCACGCTCTTCCTTCAATAAATTTCAAACCGTCAATAAACTCACGCATCAAAGCTAAATGGTACATTAAATACAGTTCAATCATCTACTACACATCATCTCTCACAAGGATAACAAATGGAAACATGCCTACATAAACGTAGCCCAAGCTCTGAAAAGCCATGACAATACCAGAAGTGAAATCAAGAAGAAGAAGAAGAAGATCCACGTTACAATACTCCCCCTCATATCATCCATTACCTACGCCTACAACGAGGGCACTATTTATTTTGAAAACATTTTTTCGGCGTATATCAAAGACATCACAAACAAATGAAGAGTATATCTCCCAACGCCGTGAATAGCCTCGCTTAATTTCCCAAGAACTTTTCACTCTCTCTCTCTCATATGAAAAGGAGGAAGTGACAGAGCGACTCGAGTTTATTATAAAAAAAACGAACAGTATATATACGAGCGTGACACGCTCTTGATGAGCCCACGACACTATACCTAATGACAATGATTCGAGAGAAAGACACACACATACTCGCAGCGGGAGTATATTATATAGAGAAAATAAAAGACACTGCACACGAGGGAGAGAAAAAGTACGTATATATATACGCGCGTGGGCTGTGCGACGTGTTGCGCAATATCGCGCGCGGATCCGCCATCGCGGCGCGTAATGAACCGGCGACGTGAGCTGAAAATTATTGCCTCCGCCCCAGCGACGATATTTCACAGGAGCGCAAGGGACGCGCCTATTTTATAACTGTGTGTGTGCGCGCGTTCTGGACGACGCGGACGCGATGAATGGATGCGACGCGCTCAAGCTCGCATAAGTCCTATAGCTGAGATATGCATAATATATACATATAGCTTTATCATACATGGAGATGATTTTAATTACTATGTATAATAAATACACAAGCATTTCCTCGTTCCTTCGACACTCGTGGAACTCATCCTCTCTCGCTCTTTTTTTTTTTAAATTTTGATGAATATTCGATGACTAGTCGGCGTCATTTGTATAAATACGTTAACGCAAGCAAATTAACGCTCGATTTATGAGCGGTGACTGTATTATATATATCGAATAAATGTGGGATTAACAACGCGCCGCGACGAGATCGAGAGGAGTCAAGTATTTCATTATATATATAGAGATACACACCGCGGCAGGGATAAGACAGAGAAACGGTTGCTAATATGTATATGCAAGGCCTAAGTGGTTTATTTAGTGGACCTCCCGTAGTCGTCGTCCCCATCGTGAAGAATCGTTCGAATCGTCGTTATTAATGAACCTAATACTCGAGGGAGGACACACACACTCTCGCATCTCCTTATATTATAGACTCTCGCTCGAACTATTATATACACGAATAGGAGAGAAACTTACACTAGTAGCTTTGAAAATTTTTTACTCCCATCATCATATCTCGGCGGCACATAAAGTAAGCAAAATCGTCACTATATATAACATGCCGGTGGTCTTTTTATATTGGACCCGCGTCGACACTGCACACACAGACGCGTGTGCTTATATCGGGTCCCGTGAGCGGCTTCTCTCTCTCTCTCTCTCTGTGGTTTCTCTTTATCCCTCTATATCTCCTTTGGTTTTTTTTGCGCGCTTATACGACGCGGCGGTGCTTTGGTATATGCCGCAACCATTGTCTGAAAAATCAAAATGCCGCGGCGCGCTTGTCTCTCTCTCGCCTCTGCATTGCCGCGCGTGTATTATATTTTAACTCAAGCGTACACGCCTATAAAGGCTTTTAGCAATTCATTTTTATAAATATATATATAGAAGCGCGCGGTCTCGTTAAAGAGCGTTTAATTCCCTGCCGACTGATGTATATAATGTATAATTGTGTGTTAGTATTAGTATACGTGTGCGGCAAATAGCGCTTTTAAACGGGAGATTAGGCGCGATATAGAGACTGTCTTATCGCGCGCTGTGATCATCGTTATAATCGATAAGACGTCACGATTCTGACGCGATGAGCTTCATCTGTCTGTGTATACACACTTGAGCTGAAGCTTTTTCTTGTAATTTTCCTTTACGACTATTGCGGATTTTTTTACGACTCATTGTTCGCGATTTTCAGCTGTTGAGAAACCCGCGCGATTTTATTGAAAAGGCGAATTGCCGCTTCGTATATAGGAATGGAATTTTGTAAGAGCGAGAGATCGTTAGTATTGAGTAGCGACGATTTTTGTCTTGTATATGTGAGAAGCATTAAATCCACGGCAATGGCTTTGATGTGTTTTTGTTTTACAATGGTTTAGGTGTGGATTCTTTACGCAAGCCTTCCATATTTATTTAGTTTAATTTTTTAGTTAAAAAAACTTAACAGTTTTTGGTTAATTACTTTGAATATTATAAATGGAACCATATTTTGATTTTCACATACGAAATCATTCAAATTATCATTATTAATATTATTTCCAACTATAATGCTAAATCGCAGATAATAGGGCCATCACAGAAGACAATATGTTGACATACGCCATGATTTTCCCATTAAAATGTCTCATCAGTAGGGATAACGCACATTTATCACTTTTGAGTTTACACATGTCAATTTAGGTTATCGGCGGTCGTCCAGGTGCGCGTTTGTGGTCTAGTATATTGGTATAATCTGCGGTCGGCAGGTATAACGACTAAAGAAGGGTCACCGATAACAATGTAAATATACGTCTATGTGGAATCACCTCAGGCAGACTGCATACAATATTTATCAAAATTCCAAGAAAAAAAAATTTTTATATGGCTATGGAACATTTATTGCTTTCACAGCGTAATCATTATAACTAACAGGGAGAGTGTCAGGGTTGCAGGTATTGAATTTGTACGAAACTTGATTGACTATCTTCTGGTACGTTGTTTAAAAAATACAACATTTAATTAACGAGTATAATTTTAACCTTTTTATAGTTGTATCTTATCGTCTTGTCCTTATTTCACTTGATTTCTAGCTAACAGAAAATGGTTCTGTATAAGTTTCATTATAATCTTAGACTTGCAATCCTGATACTCTTCTTGTAACAGCAACATTGATACCATAGGTTTACTATACAAAATAAGAATAATCGAATATATTTTTACTGCATTGATTTATTTCCTACAATCCCGATCCTGATCTCAAAAACACATTAGAAGCATTGACTCAGTTCGTCACACCTCCTCAGGAATCCGTCCGCCAACACGTACTACAATACTTACATTTGACATAACTCCGCTTGCCTATAGCACAGGATGTACCAGAAAGTCTCGCGCGAAGACTCAGCGCACGGTGACACATTCCGGGATCGCGCGCGAGCTGTCGGTTTCGTGAAAAGCGCGAGAGCATCAGTATAAGATCAGAGGTGCCGCCGTGTTTACCTGGCGGCGATAGCGCAGGAAACGGAAACTGGCGGAAACAAAGCCTCGGCAAACATAATATATACTCGTTCGAGCTTCGCCCGCCGCGGACAATATTACAAGGGTAAACATCAAGTGTCGTTCTCTATACTCTCTCGACCTTTTTTTTCTTCTTACTCTTCGCGCGCGTCTGCTTATCGCGACGGAACAAGACCTGTGCATAATCGATGACTTGCTACGTTCCATATTACATATACTTATCTCGGCGAGTCTATGAAGTTGGGGAATATGGAGAAGCGGCTGGAATTGAAACGATCTTCGTAATGCTTGTCAGAGAGAGAGAGAGAGAAAGAGCACGCGCGTTTTCAATTTTCAATGAATAATGGTGTTTGCCTTTCGGCGAAGACTGAGCTTGATTTACCCTTTTGAAGCCGAGCCGACTAGTTATATCGGAGTCGTATATTTCTTGCGCTGCAGAGACAGAGACTAACCGCGCGCTGTCATCGGGTCTATGACATTAATTTATTCAATTACCTAGGAGGTATTCTGAATCGAATTTATGACTCGAAACAACTCTGCGCGATTATTATTTCTATACTTTGAAAACTTTTGAAATATAATTGCGATCTCTCTCGGTTAAACACTATCTTCACTGGGAAAAGGTTGTACTATTTTTTTTGTAGTACAATACATATAAAGCCAACAAACGAGGAAGATAAAGATTACTAAAAATATCTCTCGGTGAATTGTGAATAATAATTGCGCCAAAAAAAGTGCAAAAGAAAAAAGAATGAGTTTTTCATTTGTTCTCGGTTATTGTGGGAGGTCCTCTCTCCTTAAGCCGTGAAGCCCTCATCGAGCTATGTATACATATACTCGAAAAACAAATAGCCGTGCCTAACGCAACAAATATTGTGAGATGCGCAACCCCCGATTATATATACCTCGTGCTCGCGCGCTCGCTGCACTGCAGCGACGGACACACGCAGGCTAAATGGGAAAAGGTCGGAGAGATAACGAGGCTCATTGATTAAGGATAGCAGCACAAGAACGAGGGGGAACTGTGCGGGCGAATTAGCAGGTAGACACCCTCGACCCGCAGCCAGCTGATGCGCTGCCGATAAAGATTTCAAAAGAGCGACAAACCCTTGGCCAACGAAAACACTAAAATACTGCCTATGGCTGTATTGTGTATAGGTATATGTAGTGTGTGTGTGTGTGTGTGTGTGTGTGGATGCTATAACGGAAGATAGGAGGAAGAGAAAGAAAGAGACGTACGAGCCTCGTGTTTTCCTCGACAGCTCTGATGAAATATCAGCGATGCAGCCGGCAGCAGCTTGCGTCGAAAAAAAAGGAAGAAATAACTGACCCGATGCGCGCCCGGCTTCGACTAATGCCAGGTGAGAGGAGAGCTCTCACTTTGCGTCGCTGATGATGATTCTTTTGTTGGCTTTCTTTATTTCCTATGGGGGTTTGTATAATTTCTTCATCAGAGAATTGTTTTCGTTCAATCTGTTTTATACGCTGAGTTTCTGTGTGGATCGTGTTACACGGTATAATGAGTATGAACAATTCTAATTTGTTGAATAGAATACAATATTCATGTGGGTGAATCAGCAGTAGACATATTAGCGGTTGATTTATAGCCGACTACCGGAATTACCGAAGGAACAAGCGCCATGAGTTAGAGCAGACAGCATAAATAATTCAACATCTTGTAAAAAAACCACAGAGCTCGCACACAATGGGAAACAAATTTTCAATTACTGCATCACGTTGCTCAACTAAAATATGCCAAACGGAAATGAGTATTTTTTTTTTTTTTCGTAGAACAATCCCATCGGAGCTAAACTCGCGCAGACAAGACATTCCTCTAGCGTGTATATATACCGCGAGAACAGCTCGCATCACGAATCCATTCATCTTTGTCGTGTATATACGAGCTGATGCCAAGCCCGAAGAGCTTTATCTCCCCTCCCGGATTTTTACGATTTCTCGAGAGATCTGGTATCGGCGACGAGAGACTGCGGCGGAAAAAAAAGAAGAAGAAATTCTGATGATTCACGCTCGATGAAGTCGTCAAATGCTTCTCGTCGCGCGAGGTTTTGACAGGAGGGTCCATAGGCCGATTTTTCGGGGATACATATAGATCGATTGACTGGAGACCTCAAAGGGGATTATTCTGGTCGAGAAAATGTTCCGGCGAGGATGGTAGCTCTCCAGACAGATTTCTTTTGACGAATGATAAATAGCGCCGAGCCGATAGGATCTGTGTATTGGTCGATTTTTCGGCTCCCGGTATTTCGGCTTAGATCTGCGATCTTCAATCGCTGCGCGGCAAGAAGAAAAAGAAGTGGTCGTCGTTGTCGGTATACACAGAGAGAAAAGGGTACAAATTCGATAATTTACATGAGTTTTCGGGTGACAGATAATTACTTAGCTTGACGATTTTTACGAGCTCGTTAATATGCGAGGGTTTGCCGCATGAGTCTTTTTTCGACGCGTATTCAAATGACGACGCTGAATCTACAGAAATGTCAGTGGCTTGAGTATTTTTGGCAAATAGGATAATTTATGGCGAAATTCATTATTGCCTTTTCATCGTTTCTCTACTCATGTGCGATTATTCTTGACGGCGTTTATGTGTCGTACACATATTATACAGTGTATTTTTTTAATTATTACAAGAATATTATTTTAATGAATATACGCTTGAGTTTACGACACTGTTGTGAGAAAAGACGACATTAATTTTATAAGTATTTGCTTGGGCTTGAAATTTAAACGTACACACATGCGATAACTCAAATCTAAATTAGAGAATGAGAATATTTTTATATAACACTATTTATAAGAGAATTTTTAACAAATTAAAGCTTCTAGTGATGCTCACAGGCCGAAACGACAAAAGCCGATCCATTAATTTTTCATTCACTTCTGACGACTATAATGTCAATTTACTTCTCCGCTGTTCCTAACACAAAGTGACCTTTTCAAGACTCGCCGCGCCGCCTGAAAAAGTATATTAATCAGCTTCGAAATCCCCTCGATACGACAATAGGCTCATCATCGGGCGCGAAAACGTAAAAGCACTGCATACATATCTAACCCTTAAACACAGTCCAGCCCGTCTATTCATCCGCAAGAGGGTATACAGAACTCGTCTTCTATTATACGTATAATACGACAATAGAAAAAGGTAAAGGCTTTGGAAGAGAAGAAATAGATTTGCCATCGGCACATAATCCGCAGCGACGACGAGTCATAGGTCGCAGCATCGCAGACAATAAGTATATGTGTGTGTGTGTCTGCAGCAACAGCAGCAGCAGCAGCACGTAGTAGTGGGAGTATACTTGGCAAAAGGGCTGCGAGAGAAAAGAGAAGGGGGAGTAAAGGAGGAGGGGCCCTTTCGGAACGATGATAATATCTGTCCCCCGCAACGGCGGCTAACATCAAAGCCGTTTGCAGCGCGCTCGCTCTCCGCGGTGAGAGAAGTCGCGAGTCGTATATATAGATATGCGAACGCGCCCAGGACGTGTGCGTACGCCGCCCGCGTGCGCGCTCTCGGTCCTAATGGTCCTTTCACAAGAAAAAAATCACCCGTGGGATCACTCGGTGGAGGCTTGAGAGAGAGAGAGAGAGAGAGAGAGGGCTGCGTGTATAAGCATGTTCGAATATGACATTGCGATTTTTTTTCTCTTCTTTTGTATATTATATGCATATATACAAGGCATTCTCTCTCTCTGTCTTTGCGCGTGTGCATGCGCACCGTTCACTTCTTTTCATATACAGAGAGGCCGATGCATTATACAGGCGCGCGCTCGCCCTTTCTGCACTACCGCGACGACCTCTGATGTCGCGCCGCGTTTTGAGCGCCCCTTTGTGGAACTATAATTCTTCGATGGATGTCGATTTTATATACGGCATTATTTTTATTTTCGTTGAGGATAGGAGGATATATATACCTTAATTTCTATTGTTAATTTTGGAACGTTCCGAGATCACTGAGACCTGTAAAATTTGTTTTTACTATACAATTAGTGATTCTGAAAATGTTAATGATGTGTCAACCAGCATTGCTTTTTTGTCTTTTTTTTGGGGAAGGGAATTAAGAGCCTCATCTACATGGTTTAACTCTAATCCAAAGTTGAATCAAGCTAGGGGGTCCGAAAGTCAATTGAAAATTCAAATTTCGCGCCAAGTTAATTAAAAGCTAGTTTCCCTCCGTTTATGTATAAATATCTGGCTGAATGGCATTTGAATCCTGTCTCAAAATCACGTAATTCAGCGGAGGGCAACCATGTCGTGGCTTATCGTAATTTGGTTTCATTAACATGTTATAAACAAACCAGTTTCTTTGTTATCTGCCATATCATTTGCATACATTTATAAGGATTTATTGTTTTTTATTGTGTCTAAAAACAATTTCACAATAATCGCATACAATTTGACATTAATTATATCAAAATCTAGTTTTACACATCCCTCATTCAAACCCTCATCCAAAGCACACAAGCCGATCGCGCAACGCTCATCCATGCATCTCAGGCTCACGCAAGCTTACCCAGTCTGCATCATCCTCTCTATATACCCTCGAAAGCGCGAGCAAAAAGAGTATCCTGCGCGCGCGTGTGCGGGCGTCCGATCTCCTCTCTCTCATACACACACATGGAAAAGAGGGTGAGCCTCTGCCAAAACCTGTGCACCGCGCGTGGGAATCGAAGCTCCTCCGCACACTCGAGAAAGAGAGAGAGAGAGAGAGATGATCTACTTTGCGAGTCCGGCCGCGAATCGAAATCGCGAGAGAGAACCGCGAGCAAAAGGAGCATCGCAAGGGTAAAAATAAGCCGGCCGCGGAAAAGACGGCGGCGGCGGCACATTATAAGAGAGGTCGAGAAGAGAGAGAGAGAGAAGTTCATTCCGGCGTGATGCATAAATGGCCCCAGGGCCCGGGGATCCAAGCCCGAGATATTGTGGACAGAGCCGCACCTTCGACCGCTGGAGAACGCGTTGCATATAGGTATATATACATATATATACACGCTCCGCCCGCAAGAGAGACTTTATTGCGACCACCGAGCAACGCATGTAAGACGCGCGGCTCTCCTTTGCGCGAGCTTTCTCTTCTCCCTCCTGCGAGATGCAAGTGCGAGCCTGATGCATATATACACGCGTCTATTTTTTCTCCACCGCATCGAGCGCGCAGACTCTGTGTGTACGGCAAACAAAGGCCAGTGTCAAGCGATAACCTGCCGATTATTATTATCTCTCTTTCTCTCTCTCATATGGGACCCCGTCGCTGCGAAACTTTGTTTTCGTTCGAGTCGCTTTTTGTATGTATAGTGTGCAGTAATAGACAGAGTGTTATCAGCTATTTTTCGTACACACTCAAAGGTGTGTACCAAAAGTAGCTTTTACTGTGGACTTTGGCTGCACAGGTGGTATTTTGTGAAATGGAACAATCGACGGGGAAATAAAAAGGAAAAAAATTCCGTCGTGATCTAATTAAATAAGTTTATCGATGCGCGAAAGTCGCATAATTTTCTGGCCGAGGAAGCAAGAAAGAAACGTCGAGAGTATAGAAGCCTGCGGGCAGGGCGAGAGCGCTATATAGGTATATATATACGCGGGGCGATTAAGAAGCGAAAAAGCCGTTCCCCGCGCGATAAGATCGACCGGGAGGTTGCGGAGAGAAATTTGAGCTGTTCGCGGTGTGTATCTTCGACTCTCCCACCCCCTCGTGCATAGCTTCTCTTCCTCTTGTTCTTTCTCTCTCCATAGGCTTATGTTCTTTCGGGATGTCGTCCTCTCCGGTGCACCTTCTTCTTCCTCGTTTTTTTTTTTCGTAATTCTCTTGAATATATTCCAAGTGAGATATTAACCCTGTAAGCTTTTGGATTAACCGAGAGAGTGTATATAGTAGATTGAAAATAAATTTTTACGCAGAGTCCATTCGAAACACTTTAGCTTATAACACTGCCACGCAGCCGCACGACAAAAAGGCAAAAGATCAGAGAGGCGGTATACCGAAGGACAAAGAAAACAAGGCGACCGAAAGAAAGCGAGGACTCTCGAGAGAAGAAGAAGAAGAAGAAGAAGAGGAAGAATTCAAAGACGCGCTGCATCCCTGTGTGCGCGAAAATCGAAGGACCGTTGCTGCACATAGCAGCCGGATGCTCACGACGGGGCGCTTATGTCTTGCAAGAGAGTAGTACTATATACATATACTTTCACGCGATGCGCTATATATGTATAGGTAGAACAATGGACCGAGTGAACGAGGGCATTTCTGAATGAGAGCCGCGTGAACGGGACGGACGCGGATGAATGGACGAGAGAGCCGTGCTCGTTTCCCTTATACCTATATGTGTATACTGCCTTTTCCCCGCGACGACGCAAGCGCGCGCGCGCGGGTGTGAATGAGTCTTCCCTATAGGTGTATATATAACGTGCGCTGGAAAGGTGCTACTCTCGAGTGTTGGTGTGTATCCGTGTAGTACTTTGTACGGCTTTGTGCGTCAGTCGTTTTCTCGGCTAACGAGCTTTGCTTTATATATAATACACGAGAGTATGAGTACATGAGATTTTAACGAATGATGAGCTTTGAGGAGTATATATTAGGGGTATCGAATGTTTTGCACGTGTGTATATGTTTATTTCGAATAGGGCGCGAAATGTCACAATATTATATACCATCGAGATCACACGTCATGAAGCTTGAGTTTTGACATATAACGTCACACCTGCGCATAGGGAATAAGGATTGTCTCCTGACCGAATGCTTATTGAGATGTTCGTGACATTATATAATCCATTGATCGAATCAACGGTATGGCGTATTTTATCTGAGGATCCATCGACGTTTCACAGATGACAGAAAAAGATTGATCGTCTCGAATAATTTTCAGGGAAAATTAGGGGAAGTTCACTAAAACGTGTTATTGGAACACCTGGATTTCACAAAGGAAATTAAAGGAAACAGCTCGCTGCACTTTTGATTCCGTGTATCCGTCGGGTGTTGAGCAGCGGCTCATAAAATTTTAGTTTTAAATAATTTCTCCGTATTGCGATAACGTTCGGTAAATTTGAATAAGGAGCAGAGTATAATGATTGCGTGCTTATGACGTATACGTCTAACGTCATTTCCTGGCTGCGAACAATTTCGAGACTTCTCCTGTAATAGTACACGGTATTAATCACTGTACCAACACGAGTATTACGATTCTTCATTCGAGAATGCTTATTTCCTGGTATATTAGTCAATTTTTAAGCAGCATTTCGTCCACTTCCTTATTTACTTGTGATATTAGGTACATTTTCTCTTGTAGTAACGAAAGTAGTTTACTTTATAGAAGTGTTGAAGCGGAAAATTTACAATCGACGCGATGAAAATATAACAATATATATACTGACTCATAAAATATACATCGAATCATTAAAATAATAAAAAATTTCACTCCGCACCTGCATCACCGATCGCGATCCATATATAATCCAAAAAACAAACACCGAGACATAATAATAAAGACAGGCAATATAAAGCCATATTCGCGGGACCAATAAAATTCCAATAAAAAGATTTTCGCGATGAAGAGACCTCGTTCTCAAGGTGCGCGAACTCTCGTATCCAGAGTATACACACACATGGAATTAGCAAATCGTTCTATTGTCTCTCGCGCAAAACCGCGCATCATCAGACACACACACACACACACACATACACATCGAGAAAATGGGTGCGTCATACACTCGCATGAGTATATATTTCTCGGTACACAATAATAAAACCGCGCGAGTATATCAGTAGTAGTCTCTCTGCCGTTGTCAATGATACATTACAGCACCTAATTTCTCGCGCGCAATATTGAAAAGTATCGCGCGCTGCACTCCGCGCTAATTACCCCACCATTCTGTACTAATAAGTCTAATCGCATGAGACTCTCAAGGATATATCGCGCGAACTAATGACGGGAATTACCGGGCTGATGTGTATACGTGCGTCGTTTCTTCCCTCTCTTATATTTTTTGCTCGCGTCCTCCCGCGCGCAGACACTTATAATACACACACACACACACACACACACACCGCATCAGCAGCTGTATATATCTATCTATGTTCCTTTACTGGATTTACCGACGAGAGCGCGCGAACACGCCCATGTTTGTCTTGGCTTTTGAGTTACGCCGAAATTTTCACAGAAAAAGCCGCCGCCGCCGTCGTCGTGTTGTACCGAAGAAGAGAAGAGAGAGACTTATCATCAACGTCATTCGTAATGCCTTGTCACAAGGAGCGCAGCTCGCGTGTGGAGGAATAGATTGTTTGTCGATTTTTAGTCAGACTTTACTGCCGCTTAAAGAGAAGCAGCTCTCTGTGTACGCGAGACTCGTCTAGTCGTAAAACTGCACCGACAGCCTCTATATACTTGCGGGGCTTCACGCGCAACACACACGCCAAGAATTACAGCTGCGAAGAGAATATGAATTTAGAATCTTATAGAAATCGCGCGTCGGCTATACGGACAAAAAGCTCCGCTGCCTTTAATGGAGTTCATATATTACGCTTAATATTATTGGATTTTTATTTAACTTGATTTACTTTTATTGATCAATTTGGATCGTTTTTATTCGGTGTCGTCCCGGCGGAACCACCTTGGGACGTGTACTACTTCTGCGGTAGATCTGTGTTTAGCGATAATGAAGCAATAATACCAAATATTCATTGGCATTAGAATAATCTTATGTCGACTGCAATAATACTTGCGATTTCTTCTGTAATGTGAATACATTTGATATTTATTGCATCCCTAATATTAGTAACGTTCCGTATTATATGGATTATGTTAATCGATGAATTAGATTGTTATGTAGATGACTATTTATTTATTATTTGTCAATCACTTCAAGTATAATGGTGAATTAATGTACAGCGTATTTTATTTCAAAGTGTAACTACAGATTAACGTGCAAAAAGTTAATTCTTGCACACTAATCTCTAGAACACACGGCTATACAGCGCATGAGTCACAGGCCAATACAGCTGCACTATCCAATTTCCGAGTCTCTCAGAAAACGCACAAGAAAAACGCACATAGCTGGGACAAGATTTAAAATCAATAAAACGAGAAATTTCACGGAGAACGCGAGATTACGGAAATTTCCAAGTCACACAAGTAGTCCCATATCGTTCGGGCAATGTAATCTCGCTTAAAGAGACGCCTGGCTCATAATCCACGCGCGCGCTCGCAGCTTCCTCCGCGCGTTTTGCACTATAGATACCCGCTCTGGATGTAATCCTAATATACATACATATATATATCTATGCATCTGCAGCAGCGCGGCAACGATCTTCCGCGACGTTACAAGACACATTCGAGCGGCGCCTACGTATATATACGCACAGCCTCTCGATTATATTCTGCGCTCGTATCCGTGAGCGCGCGTATCGATCAGCGAGCTATAAAACAGCTAAGAGCCTCGCGAGAAGTCGAGTCTGAGCAAAGACTCGAGTTTTATATTGGCGCGCGAGCGAGGTGGGATTTTTACGAGCGGACCATGCGATAAAGGGGCCCGTTTATCGGGACTACCAGGCTCATCGGGTATTTACCAGTCGTGCGCCGATCTCTCTCTCTCTCTCACTCTCTATACCGGAGGTCCATTTCCTATGCAGGCGCGAGTATAGCGTGGGCGTCGAAACTCGGGAGAAAGAGAGAGAGAGAGAACGCGCGAATGTCCGCGTGTAACCGGGCCCTGTTCGACGCTGTAAGCTGTTCCGGAGCACACGTACTTCTCTGCTGTATACCAGCCGCTCGAGAAAGAGTGCGTGTTCGCGCCCTACGAATGGATTATATGCGTGAACTGCTTGAGGTGTGGGCCACCGTTGTGCGAGTCAATGGGACACACGCCTGATAAATAAGCTGAGATGAGGGAGCTGCTATAAGAAAATAATATTGATTCACTGGATTATACAATTTCGTCACATTATTTTATTATGGCAAAATATTCCATGATTTTTCTCTATTTTAAACGATTTTGGTGATTATTATTATAGAATTTATACATCGATGTTTTGTTTTTAAGCAAAAGACTATAGATATAAATAATGATAAGCATTTTATATTGATTATTTTTAATGGACTTTAAAACATTCCGAATCGCAAAACTACGGTAAGTTACACGTATAAACGTAAGCAGCTGAAGTTGCTGCAACTATTAGCTATTTATTACAAAAATTTACATCACAAGATCTAAAAGCTATTTTCGTGGATAATATTTAACGTTCATTTCATTGGCGGTGCTAATTTTGGCATCAACGTTCGGTTAAAATGTTCAGAATCGGTGAAAAATACGTCAATTAGTATTCTTTTTTATTGAAGGTTTCGTAAACTTTTGAAAATTTTTTGAAAACAAGTTGTACACCTTCTTAAGTGGTAGTACTTATTTCATACTTAAAAAAATTGTTTAATCTGAATCATATGGAACCAATCTCTTCACATAAGCATAGCTGCTGCCCTCTTGTAAAAACTTTTTGAACCTGTCCCATCAGTAGCGTCTTGAAGTAAAGTAGATTTCTACTATATCCACAGCTGTAAAACAGTAAAATGTACGAACGCATAGAGGTCTATTTTATCTTATTATGAAAATATCAATAAAATATATGAAATTTAATATTTAAATTTTATCGTCGCTCTGATAAGTATGATGTGCTAGAAAAAGAAAAAAAAAGCTAAGATGATTTGAAAAAAATATTTTGGATTATTCTTTAGATATCATAATAATACACATTTTTCCAGTAATTATTTATTCTCAGAAATCATATTAGACACACTTTAAGTTTTATGTAATATTTTAGTTGTTCTTGAAATCAAACTTTTTTTGTAAGATCTTATTGGCTATTAATAATAAATCAAATTAAAAAAATGTTCTTTTATAAATGTTTGCAAGCATCTGGGGTGTAAAGTCGTACATCCGTATTACGAACGATATGCCTGCTAGGCCTAAAGTTGAACTTAGGCCCGCAAAACATATTTTTCCGTACTTTAAACCTGATATGAAAAAAATATAATCAATTCCTTTTCTTCTCATTTTGTATTTGATTTGAATGGGTGAATAGCCCGAGCTTTTGCAAAACGAATTTCAATGCATAATAAAATATTAGTTTCGTTATAAATGCAACCAAGATAATAAAAGCGTAAACGTCAAGTAAAGCTAGTTGCCACCATTTTAAATTTAAAGATGTAGGTCGCAATACATTTGGTCCATTTCTTATAATATATTTAATCCAAAATTCAGCAGTATCCATCGAACTAAGTGGATTATCTCTAAACAGCTTCGAATAATATTTTGCACTACTCCTGAAAATATATGTATTATGATTAGTATTATTAATTAAAATATATATTTTAAAAATCAAAAATGGTGCATATTGACATACATTAATATTTATTATTAAAAAGAAATTGTTAAAACTTAGAAGAACTTATACTACTATTTAATAAAAAAATTATATTTTATACCTATATTTTGGATCAAAAAGAATAGCTTGCAAAGCTGTATCCAAAGTTTCTTCGGAAATATCTTCCAATTGGAGTTGTAGGGTCATGTTTTTAGCTACAAAAGATGCAACGTTGCGAGGTTGATCTGCGAATATAGGAACTCCAATCATCGGAATACCATAATACAGAGCTTCCTGACTTCCCATTAAACCACCATGAGTCATAAAAGCTTTTGTATTATTGTGGGCTGTAAATATAAAAATAGGCCATGAAACTTTCAAAATAATCGATTTCAAATGATTGATAAACTAACTGATGCGGATTTCTGATGGTTCTACAAAATTAATGGAAATTTTATGCAAGCTTTTGTTTAATAACAAGATAATCTAAAAATGTATCTATTTTAATTAAATTCAAATATAGGCGAACATAATTTCATCTATTAGCGCTTATAAAAATTTTTTAAAGACAAAGTTGTTAAAAAAAGTTAAACTTACCTAATATAGGTTGTTGAGGAATCCATGGTAAGGTTAATATATTATTTGGCAAACCGGGTGGTAATTTAGTTTTATCAGCAATTTTCATCAGTACGCGTACTGGTGATATTTTAGCGAATGAAGCGTATAATGCTTTTAATTTGTTTACTGGCAGTGTTTCAATTATCACCATCGATCCGAAAGTAAAATAAACCACTCCATCTTTACTTTCATCCATCCATTTTTTTAAATCCTATAACATTTTATTTTAAAGATTACCCTTTACACAAAAGTTAAATTTTTTTTTAAAAAGTACTCAATGCCAACTTGTGTGTTATTTGACGTGCAATACAAAAGATTACTTTAAGAAAAGGTTTTTGAATTTACCTGCGGTAACGTCGAGTCATTTTCTTCTATATGTAAACCAGCAGCTTGAACAACAGTTGGCAAAACGGGCTTAACACCAAAGAGTACCGGATGACTATTGACTAATGTTAATGCTACACTTCTTTCTACTTCTCTTATATTCGGTATATTTGGATTTATATATTTTCTCATTATATCGGTTTGAAATTGGTCAGTCAATGAATGAAAGCTCATTACTTCTTTATGATATAAAATCATATTTTTTAGTCGTTGCCAGAAATCCAACTGTCCAAACGCCATATATAAAGCATTTGGCACCACAGCAGGATTATCATTATTTCCTGTGAAGTCACTGACCCAAGGGTACTCTACAGCCGAAGACGCTGCAATTATTGGGATATTGAAATGATGACCAATTCCCATGAAGCAGGTTGATCCAAAGGCCTATTAAAATTAAAAAGTCATTTAATTTGGTTTTGTCATTTATTTCAAATTTAAAAATCTGACTACTTTCATTTTTTAATTAGCATGAGAATATCTATAGCAAACTTGGTCAGAATGTAAAGAATTTAATAATTAAAAGTAAAGTTTTTACTTTTATATTTTTTACAGTTCTTAAACAATGTTATATTTATATGTACACCCGATGAACATAATAGGATTATAATAGGTAATATAAGTAGACAAAATTACTAATATAATGTTCTTACTCTGGTATTTATAAAGTATTAACACTATATATACCTCAGTAATTAAAACATCATACGGTGGATCATTTGGTGGATTATGAATAAGGTCTTGCATTTCCTTTAAACCCAACAAATTGCACAATCTATTACCGAATGTGGTGGCAACGTGATAGCTAACTTCATCTCTTACGCTAAGAGCAAAATCTATTGTGAAATTATTGACGAGAGTCTCCATTGTTCCAGCTAGATTAACAACAGTTTTGTAGTTTTTAGGTGGATTTTTAACACTAAAGTGCGTCACTACATCAACTTGATGTCCACGTTTCGCCAACCCTTTCATTAAAGCCTCGAACATCATTTCATGACTTCTGCTATTCAATGGGAAAATTCCTAATATTCTATAACCACTAGCTTGACTAATTAAAACGGAAGAAAGTAACAACACTATCACAGCTCGTAACATTTTTATAGAAAAAAATGTGTTCTTCGCAAAGTCACTTATTTAAATAAAAAATTTTGATAGTAATATTTGCTATGGCAGGCAAAACAACATGCAGATATAAACTTATTTTATCAGATTATAAAGTTAAAGAAAAAATAATTTTTCTACTATAAGTACAGTAAACTAAAAATACTTGAGCAAGTATTTATGCGAACTCAAAAAACGCATTCCTCTTTGACAGTGAAATAGTATCTAACAGAAAATGTGAAACGGCAAATCAGGAAGTCTCTTAACCGAGGTTTACTAATAATTGTAGCGGTATTGCGTACGACTAACTTTACTGAATTACAAAATAATAGAGAATTTATACTCGTTATGTATGATTAAATCCATTTCCGAAAGTTGTCTTGTCAGCGTAGAATCTTCTTAGACATGCAACACAAAACGTATGCATGATTTTCTGAATATAATAAAACTATTATCGCCCACTGCCGCGTTTTATCACCCTCCGGTCGCTAAACTACTACATTGGTTCTATTTTTATGGCTAAAAACGCTTAAATCGTGTATGTGTTACTAGAAGTTTATTATGAATCTTTCAGGGAAGAACATTATCAAAAATATGAATGTTATGATATTAAAAGATCATAAACACGAAACAATCACTTATTCTTTTTCTTATTTGGAACCTGACTTTGTGACTTTCTTAATACTTTTGTAAAAATGAATCTAATACTTAAAACAATTACACTTATACTTGAAATAATAACTAGAAATATGAATCCATAAACATCAAGTAGGGCTAATTGCCACCAAGAAAAGTGTAAGGCTGGTGATCTTATAGAGTCTGCACCATTTTGGATAACATATTCGATCCAATAAATTGCATTATTCATCGGGCTCACTGGTTGGCTTCGAAAAAGTCTTGAATAATACATACTCTTTTCTCTAAAAATTGTTACGAATAATTATTTGAGTACACATTTAAAATATATATAAAAAAAATCAATTGGTTACTTGTAAACAGGATTGTAAAGCAGAGTTTGAAGCGATGAATCCAATATTTCTCCAGAAAATTGATCCAAGTCAATTTTAATCATAATTTGCTTCGCAACAAAGGCTGCGACATTTCTAAACTGATCGCTAAACAATGGTATTCCAATCATTGGAACACCGAAGTATAAAGCCTCTTGCAATCCTCCGAGTCCACCATGTGTAATAAATATTTTTGTATTAGGATGAGCTAAATATATATTTTATGAAATAATATGCTCTGCAAAGCGGTATATATGCAATAACGAAGAATAAAATTACCAAGAACAGGTTGTTGAGGTATCCAAGGTAATACTTTGACATTTTCAGGTAATCCTGGTGGTAGTTTAGATACGTCAGCTATTTTCATTAAAACTCTAATAGGCGATATTTTTTCAAACGAAGCATATACTTCCTTTATATGCTCTATGGGTAACGTTTCTATTAATACCATTGATCCTAGAGTAAAGTAGACAACACCGTGCGGGCTATCATCCATCCATTTTTTTAACTCCTAAAAAACAATTGCATATACATAAATGCTGTCACATTATTTTAATGTACATCATTTTTTTTATAATAGAGCGTCCATACCGACGACAAAACTTCGTCATTGCCTTCCACGTGTAAACCCGCTATTTGCACTAATGCAGGAGTTATTGGTTTAACACCAAATAAAACTGGATGACTGTTTACAAGCGTTAAAGCTACATTTTTTTCTACTTCTCTGATGTTAGGTATATCTGGGCTTAAATATTTTCTCATAGATTCCGTTTGACTTTCTTCAGTGAGAGCATGAAACTTACGCTTACCTGCAAAATTAATGATTACATTTTTCAGTCGTTCCCAAAAATTCATCTTATCAGAACTAACATAATAAGCGTTTGGAACATAAGCAGGGTTATCATCGTTTCCGATAAAGTGGCTTATCCAAGGATACTCGACAGCTGACGATACTGCAACTACCGGTACTTTGAAAACATAGCCAAGACCCATGTAACAATTAGCTCCAAAAGCCTTTAAAATATAAATTAATACTTAATCTTAGAAAATAAGTTATTAAAAGTAGTATCTGTTATAATTACGATAAGAGTATTTAAAAAAATTAAAGCGATAATCGCCTACATTCGGTTCGTTAATTAAGTACAGCTTACCTCCGTTATCAGTAAATCATAAGTTGGATTCGTAGGCGGATTTTTTATCAACTTTTGCATTTTTTCAAAACCCATGAAATGGCACACTCTGTTACCATATGATGTAGCTATTAAATGCACTATATCACCTGTGATTTTAGATACGAATTCGATAGTGTAATTGTTCAGGAGGTTCTCCATAGATCCGTCGAGGTTTATAATATCATTGTAGTTTTTTACAGGGCTTTTTAGTGGAAAATGCGTGACAACATCGACTTGATGACCACGTTTTGCTAATCCTTTCATTAGTGCTTCAAACACAATGTTGTGACTTTTTGAGTTAAACGGAAAAACACCAAGAATTCTGTATGCGCTACATACATATCCAAGATTAATGGTGCTCAATAGCAAACAAATTTGTATGAATTTCATTTTTATAATGAATAGAAATATACAGAAGCTACTATATTTGCCACAATCACACCATATGAATCTTAGTTACGTTCTCGAGGAAGGCATGCGGATCACTGATTTATATTATGTGTATGGAGGACGACTATGCATTGTATTGTAGGTAAGCTGATAATGTCGGCCCGTGTTTACATTTGATTTCTGATAATAATCTGATATCATCTAGTATTTCAGCATAAACCTTTTCATTAAGTGGTCAATCCTAGGTTGAAATCTGTAAAAGAGCGTTTATTCATTTCATCTTTTTTATTTGATGGGCGACAGTTAATTTTGAACTCGTCATTACATTTCCAATAAAAAAATCTTCAAATACATACTAAATTTGTAGAAACTTAAATCATTTGTTATAAGTTATTTTTTATAGACTCGCTTTTTTAGTAAATTGATGCGTAACTTTATAATTTTGAGGTTTAAAAAGATTTTTGAAAATGTTTTAAGATATCTTAAATTTTTCTCAAAAACAATAACGAAGAATCAGCCTTGTTACTTAAGTAGTATTTTATCACGTTTTTCAAATGTGCAAGTCAGCACTTCAAAAGGAATGTTTTTCGCATTTATGATAAAATCAGACGATTTCGTAAAATGCATGGTATACTACATTCTACTATATACTACAATCTATACGATGCCATGTCAGCAAAAAAACGGCGATTGCGTGTTATTAAAAACTAAAAATAATATGACCTATTAGTAACACGCTATGCTAACCGTATCAATTAATTAGAAATATACTGTGAATTGATAAATTTGGCTAAATAGATTATTGTTATTAAATAAAAAATGTTATAAAATAAAATTGAATGAATCAGATTTTCATTTATTTCTCCCTCAATCTTACGCAAAAGAATTTTTGTTCGTTATCATTGTATTTAGAGAGCTCACGGAGGCTATAGCCTCGCTCCCTCGTGAAAAGTGTGTGTCAAATAATACTATATAATTTTTTTTATGTTATCGGTACAGCAGTTGTTTCAAAAGTTGCGAGCCAAGCTAAGTACGTCTATTTTACTCGTTTACCTAATTTAATTTATGCTCCCAATGGCCCTTAAGTTTTATACTATTAAAGTTTATGTACAAATATTTTAATTAGTGATATATAGGGTAAAGTAGGAATCTACGACCGGTATCACTTTTACAGACCTATGAGCCAGAGGAATAACAACCAAATTCACATTGAAGTCTGTAGGTTTGAGTGTATGAGCTATGATGCAAAAAGTTGCTCCTCATTGATAAAATGCTAATAAATATTTACACGAATGATACGGGGAATAAAATAATTCTAAAGATCACATATACTAGATAAATGAGTATCTCTCGTATCGATAAATAATTGCAGTTGTGTATTTGAAATAACGCACTGATATAAAACCTACCCTGGTAGAAAAGTTAGCTAATTTCGTCACCAATTAGCTAACCTTTCTACCAGGGGTATTGTAACTGATTTATTAAAATAAAATTATTTTTGTATGAACGAATTTGAATGAAGGTGAATACATTCACCAAAATAGTAATTTAGATAAGCTCGTATAATTAAGTTTTATTTATGTCCTATTTACTTGCAAATTAATAAAATTAGACAATTAATGGAAAGCCATTTTATTTCTTTTACACTTTTGATCTTATTATAATTTACAAATTTTCTTATACCGACATCGTTTCTTAAAAATTAAAAAATATATAATATTATACGCTTACATAAATGTGCATTTTTATATCTAACAGTACAAATAATAACAGGAAAGCTATAGTCTCAGGCATCATCAGAATATCCTATATGACGTGAGGCTGTTGTACGTAGTAGTCAATTGTACATTGAATATATATCGCTATAGTACATAATCTGTCATTCACTTTTGTTGCAGTAAGTACTCACGCGCTTTATATCTTACGCTTCACTTTTCTCGTGCTACATTTCTTTTGTACCCTCGCATTATTGCTTATCGTAGTTGATAAAATATTCTAAATAAAAATAATAAAATATATTGAACGCGAAGCTTTAGCTTCATCTTTTCACTCAAGTTTATTGCGATACGCACAATTTCTCATTCAAATATATATAACTTTTCTTTGTCAATTTACAAATAAAAAAAGCAATCATAATATGGAAGACCTCAATTTTCTTTTTTTCAAATAGCTTCGAAGGCAAAAACATTATATATATCACAAGATATTTTACATATACACGTACATGTACTTGATCTCGGATGGTTCACTCCCGTTTCCAAGAAATGACGCGCGCGCGCAAAATCGTTTTCCTATTCAATAAAAATAGAAAAAAAAATGAAATATTCCTTTTCTTCGTCGCGCCTCACATCTTTCGGTTCGTCATCGCGCACCTGTTTTTAACATAGACACGAACAGCGCGGAATCAAGTGTAGGCATCATTGAAAGAAAAAAAAAAGAAAACAAAATTATGTCTCCCACCGCGAGAAGAATAGACGACGAAAAAGAAGAAGCATTCTCTCGATTGTCCTCTCGAAATTCCTATTCTATAGCACAGTAGAAGCCAGAGTTTTTCCTCACACGCATCCACAGCCACATCGGAGACGTACAAAGGTAGTTTCTTAATGGTTCTGGCAGCGAGACAGAAAAAAAGGGAGAGGCGAGACAGACGAGAAAAAGAGAAGAAGCTGCTGTTGCCACGGCTGCATCAGCGTGAAGAGGGTCTCGGCATATTTTTCAAAGAGGTGTGTGTGTGTGGTGCGCGCAGGTATATAGGCGCGTGCGTTAAAAGTAGCGTGGTACTGCACCTGCCACTGAAAACGGTTTTTACGGTGGCACACAGAGAGCGCGAGTCGAAGACGACCGGTGGCAGCTCGCCCGAGAGAGTGACCGACGAAATTTGCATTCCCCTTTATGCTCAGCAAGCGGTGTATTTGTGTGCCATTAATGGAAGACGCTCTCTCTCTCTCTTGCGTGCGCGCGCGTCTCGCTCGACCAGCTCTGCAGCGTTCCTCCTCCTCCTCTCTCTTCCTCCTCTCTTCTACTTTTTCAAGTCATCTCTCAAGGTACGCTCGAGGTGGCTGCTTTACGACACACGATGGAATAACCAAAGATTCTCTATACACTCTGCGAGTACTCGCGTACGTAAAATTTCGAGGATGTATAGGTTTGAATTTTTTTTTTTCGAAAAGAAAAATCGAAAGCACCACTTTAAAATCCTTCTCAGAACTATACAATATTAGTTTCCTACTAGCGAAGTAGCTTCTTCCTAAAAGTCATACAACTCCGCGCGATGTATATACGCATATGTCCATCATCCTTCGTTTATTATAAAATAAAAAGCACCTGCGTTAAAGACGCCCGCAAACAAAGCCGCGGCCTCTCGACGTGTCCTATGCAAACCGCGAGAGACTCGATGGCTCTTCAAGAGAGAACTACTATATATACGTCTGTTTGCGTTTTCTTTGCCTCGGACCGTGCCGCCGACTTATGTCCACGTGTGTATACACCCGGGGAGAAAACTCTTACAGTTTTCTCCGACGAGCGATCCTTTTCCCGTGTACCTGCTCGATCGAGCGGTTTATGTATGTTTTCTACTCCGGCTTTTCGTGTCTATGAATATAATATATATATATATAGATGAGCAACGATGCCGTAATTTCCATGCCGAATATCGTGCTCTTTGAACCTGTTGAGCTGTTTCTTTTTTTTGGTCTTGTATATAACGTCGCGGGCTAATATTTGATGAAAGGTAAAAGAAGGGTAAAAAGAGACCGGTGAAGCCGCGCGCACGTGTGTCAATACTCGAGTTGGGCAATAATATAATGTATAGAGATTTTTAACAGCTTAAGTGCCTTGTTGTGATTTCGAGAAATTACGGAATCGTTCTGAAGTATACAGAGTGCGTCCGCATCGAGAGCATCGTCGTTGCTTTTTGTATAACTGTATGTCTGTTTTTAAGCAAATTCAGGCGTGTTAAAATTTGTAACAACTTTTAGAAGAAAAAAAATCAACGCATCGATGCTCTCGATTTGGATGAACTATATTAGGTACGATTACATCTTATGTATACGTATAATTATAACAAAGTACAAGAGTTCTATTTACAATTTTTCGCGGGAGTGAAGATCCATATCGGTATATATAATATTTAGACAGTAAAAATACTCTTCTCTTCATTAGTCTACGCGCAGATATCTATAAATATAATATAATATTATATCTCTGTCAAAATAGTCGCCTCATTTTCACGTCTGCTCTCTCACATTATCACGAACATTCGGAAACGTTATAACAATCCTCTTGCTCTGGCTTTTCGTTATTTCTCGGTTAATATCACTCGCAACAAGTCGTACGATTGCACCGGGCGATGTATCATCTCCTGCGTACAAAGTTACTTAAAAAAAAATCGTCTCGCTTGTACATGTACATGCTAATCAGCGAAGTCGCGCACTTAAATCTACTTGGAGTCTTTATAGTATCGCGTCGCATCAGATACTCTTGATAATTCAGTACTCTTCATCACTTTGTTCTTGGAACTTTTCTTTTCTTTTTCTTTTTTTTTTTGTATAAAACATAGTAAGCTCTTTTGCAAACTATAAATATTACAAATATGTATATAACAACGTTCGGCAAGAAACACGTATTCTCGAGCAGAAGCTTTTAGAGTATCGGTATATAAAATCGGATACTTTGAATTTCAAAAGTCGTCATTCAGAATCGCTCAGAAATTTCATATAAAATCTTTGAAAAATAAAAAAAAATAATAATAAGTCGACTTCCTCGAAAGTTCCCCCTCGAGAGAAAGAGAGAGAATATATAAGTCACAATTGGTGAATGTAAAAAAATTTAGACAATAAAAATCAACGGAAGCGCGCTCTACCGACGCATTATATCAGCGATGGTGAATCCGTGTCTAGCTGGTGCGGGCCGTGGGGCCGGTGGAGGCTGCGGCGTCGGTGCCCTGGCTACCTTCGTCTCCTCTTCTCGTTCCCTTTCCCGCTCTCTTTCTCTTTCCCTCTCGCGTTCTCGCTCTCGACTCCTCTCCCTCTCGAGTTCCCGCTCCCTCTCCCGCTCGCGTTCCTGGAGCTCCAGTAGGACCCGCGAGGGCCCAGGTGAGCCGATCCTTCGGCGGTTGTACGACGTGAGGATGAGCGGTGGTGGTGGGGGTAAGGCCCCGGGCGGGTTTTGCGAGGCCAGGTTGCCGCTGCTCGTGATCGTGCTGGGTTTGAGTTGCAGCAGGTCCCGACGCACGTGCAGGTGCGGCCGTGGCGGTGGTAGGCCCGGGTAGCCGCTGGAGGATGAGGCCCCGCTTGTGGAGGGGCCCGATGTGGAGGGGCCCGAGTGGGCCCCGGGTGGTGGTCCGGCCGAGGACGAAGTGGACGGGCCTGAAGAGGAGGAGGAGGTGGCAGTGGTGCCGGCCTCGTCGCGACTGTCTTCCTCGGGACTGTCGTCGTCGCGCAGGGCCTCCTCGAGGGCCTCAGGTGGGACGTCGCCGACCGTGTGGGTCAGGGCGTGCCTGCGTAGGTCGCAGTTGCGCCGGAAGACCTTGCCGCAGGCGTTGCACTCGTAGGGCTTGTGGTCGGTGTGGGTGAGCAGGTGGGTCTTGAGGTTGCTGCGCTGGTTGAAGCTGCGCGCACAGACCGGGCACTTGTGCGGCGACTCCTCCATGTGTAGGATCTTGTGCACCGCGAGGGTCCGGCTCTGGCAGAAGCCCTTGCCGCACTCGCCGCATTTGAACGGTTTCTCCTTGCTGTGGATGTACCTGCGGATCGATTAAACGGAAACAGAGAGTTAGAAACGTGTTACATTGGGAAATCTGATCTGTGCAGCTACTGCATGCGGTTTTACATTTTTTTTTTGTTTGTTTCTTTGCTTTTGCTATACATTTTTTGTCTCGAGTGACTCAGTGTCGCGTCATCCTTCGGATACTTTTTAGAACTGCATAAATCATCTTTTTTCAATAAGACCAGGACGATTGCAAAACTATAATCTTTCTACGATGATTCTTCCGTGCAGTGATTAAATCTGCTTTAGAATCACGTCGATTATCTTGAATGTGTATAACAATAACATGTTGATGATATCTTTTATATTTTATAATTCAAGACAGTAGATTGTGAATATTGATTTTTTCAAGTCATCGTTACTTTAGTACCTTTCATTTTAATGAACGAGTTTTAAAAATGCTATTTGTAAGCAAATAATTATTTTAATTTAAGAAAAAAGACTTATCGATAACGTTTTTCAATTTCAACAACTCGTGAAAGATTTCTAATGTAGACTACGTACAAGTGCTACTAATAATGATTTCAATAAAGTTAAAAAATGTTATAATTCCACTAAATAAAACAAGAATATCATACCGATGATCTCTCAGATGGTCCTGCCTGCGAAAAGCCTTTCCGCAAATGTCACACGAATACGGTCTCTCATCGGTGTGTGTCCTCTCGTGGATCAACAAATTGTAGCTCTTGGTGAACTGTCTGTTACAGAATTTACAAATGAACTGTTTCTTCGGTCTCGAAGCCCTTCCCGGTGCCCGGAGCAACCGTCGATCGAGATGCTGGTGTCCCAGAGGTCCTCCCGGTGGGTAAAGACCTGATCCCGCTGCAAATGGTCCAGGAAAGACCGGATACCCAGGCGGCGGTTCTAACATCGGCGGTGGCGGTAATAACAGCGCCCTCGCCGCCAACTCTTTCCTCTTGTCCGCCATCATGGCCATGATCTCGTAGCTACTCGAACCCTTTCGTACGACTTGGCCCTCGGGACCACTCTCGTGTTCCTGGTTCCCGGATCCCGAAGACGATCCGCTGGTCGACGAGCCCGGAGGCGCTTGTGGACCCGACAGGTGCGCATGTATGTCGCCTGGATAGGCCGCCAGATGGAGCCTCGACGGTACCACGGGCACAAAGGCTGAAGACTCCCGGTGGTGGTGGTGCGGATGGCCCAGACCAGTGACCAGGCCATGGTGGTGGTGATGATAGGAGCCCAACGAGCTCGAACCCTCGTAACTGCCCCGTGACGAGGAGCCACTGCGGCTCTCACTGTCACGACCGGCCGACGTGCTTGAGCTCGAGGACGATGGACCTGGACGCGACGTTGACGTCCGTGAAGTCTCCTCCGACGACGAGGTCACAACGTTGACGTACGACGTTACCACCGACGTTACCACGAGGTCCGTCGGCATGTTGACGTCTGTTGAGAATAAGATTGTATTTTTAGTATCTTATTGTTAATTGATCGTTTGATTTCACTTTGTCGAGAAAAAGTGATCGGTAGTGATGGAATTGAATTTCTTTTGTTTACTCTGCATCGTAAAATAACGGAGAAATTTGCAAGAAAGCGCTTTGTATATTATCGAGCAATTTTAATAATACCGAGTGAGCCGACTACTGTAGACGAGTTTAAAACAACTTAAGTGCTCCTGCGAATGCGCTACAGTATCTGTTAAGCATGGAAGCAAAGCGTATATAACGATACAAAAACGAAGT
Organism: Cecidostiba fungosa; assembly: GCA_900474305.1. NCBI lineage: Eukaryota > Metazoa > Arthropoda > Insecta > Hymenoptera > Pteromalidae > Cecidostiba > Cecidostiba fungosa. The sequence goes on from UCOJ01000383.1 coordinate 48,834, forward strand.
AATGACGATGCACTTTGAGATTGGCTTAATTTAGCAATACACATTCCAGAATCTCCTAGTCCACGTTTTTGTTACTACTTTCTACATAATAAATGCAAAAACGATGCACGTCGTAGGCTACTCGGAAAATTATAGCCCTCTCGGTACATTTAATACATCAAGATACCGAAAAACTATTATACATATATACCACGAACACACGCGTTTCCGTATTTTTCTAATACACGAATCGGAAAGTAACGATTTCTTATCGCAATAATTTCACACCGGCCAGACCACTAAAACAAAACGAATAATGCGCTCCTTTTGAGACTAGCAATAATAACACGGTTCCCATCGAACCCGATCTGCATATATAAATCCGCGGCGGTCCCAGCCCCCGCGCGCAAAATTAATTACAGTCATATCGTTCGAAAAGCGCGCACATATTATATACTTTCACTACCTTCGCGACAAAAAGTGCGAAAGCTTTACAATCTTATCTACTACCGATCGATCGATCGATCGACCGATCGATCGACGAAAAGGGAGCAGGTAGCCGGGTTGGTTGCGAAATCCATCATGTCTCTCTTGGCAAATCGGTTTCGAAAAATCGGTTCCCCGCGTGTGCCGCATGCAAAATAATCCTACGCGCGATCGATCGCGTTCCGCGATATAACGATTCATCTGCATGTGCTGTCGCCCCCTTGAATTACAAAATCCCGTCCTCGACAGAGAGAGAGCCACACACAATGTCAACCTACGCTCCGAATGGAGTAAAGAAAAAAAAAGGAATCGGCTACAGTTTCGTTCTCACGAGCGCGCGCGTATCTCGCGCTAAGCTCAAGAGTCGTTATCTCCCGACAAGCACACCTGCCAACATGGCTTCCGCGGCTGGCCCGTCGTGTCATGGCTGGTCCCGGGCAGCCGCCATATTGGAATCGGAAATAATACATCTCGCGAGACGCAGACTCTCGACTCACCTGGTTAGGATTTATCTCCCTTCTGGACGTTGCTCCGAAAATGCTAGACTTTCTTCGACTGCCGCGTTGGCATCTCGTCGTGGACCGACGATTTCCTCGTCGTCGATCCACACACTCTACTCTTTTCTCTGTACTCACACAGACACACACACACACGCGCACGCACATACACACGCGCACGCGCTGGAACGCGGCTGCGGTCCAGGGACGACCTGTTGCTCGGTTCCTCACATTTAGCGACGCTGCGTTCTGTGCATCTTGTATACAAGCTAACAGTGTACTTTGCAACTCGACGACGCGCTGTGTAGCTTCTTTCCTTATCTCTCGCACGGTAGCACTGATAGCAGCATTAGGATTACGTGTATAGCGGCACTCTCTCTCTCTCTCTCTCTCTCTCTCTCGTCGCGTACTCACTGCACACTGTGTACGGTAGCTGTGGGATGCACACACACCTGATGTATATCGAGCGTTTCAACAACTCGCGCACTACTGTGGTACATACACACAAGCCAGAGCAGACTCAGCTTTCGCTCGGCGGTAGCTCCTGCTCCGGTTTTACCGAAGCGCTGCGAGCGTCGAGTGCTGCAGCAGGTAGCTGCTTGCGCGCGCGCGCGCGCGAAAGAAAGAAAGAAAGGGGGGAAAAGGGCCGTGGAATGGTCGATCGGTTCCTCTCTCTCTCTCTCTCTCGGCTATGTGTGTATGAGTGTGAGAGAGAGAAGCGCGTGTATAAGGTAGCCGAGCGAGGTAGCGAGCGGTTGAACGTTGCGCGGCTTACTGCGTGTCGGATGGCAGTGGCGGCGGCGTCGCAGGTAGGCTGTGGCTAGCTCCGTCTCTCTTTCTCTCTCGTATACTCGCGCTCACGCACACCCACGCTCACGCACGCTCGCGCTGCTGGTGTGCGTACCTGTACCTGTGCGCAGCCGCCGTCGCCGCTAGTAGCGCTGCGGCTGCTGCTGCTGGATGCTGTGGCGGCGTTCTTTCTCTGTCCTCTCTCTCTCTCTCTCGCTCTTTTCGTCCTCACTCCCCTGCTTCTTTAGCTTCTTCTTCAAGAGCGGCTTCTCCTTCTTCGATGGAGTGAGGAAGAAACAGAGAGAGAGGAGTGCCCAAGACCACGCGCAGGTTCAACGCAGAAGGACTCTGAGAGCGACTCAGGTGCGAGAACCGATCGAACGGTGCCCTGCCCTTTTTTTCATTATACCGATCGTGGTTTATCTTCGATTTTTTTTTGTAGTTTTGGAATTCACAAAACCACTACCAAGGAGCTCGTTTCGGTAGGTTTCTTCCACTGAAGATCGATAACGATCTCAGTGATATTGCAAATGTTCGCTGATGAACTTGATCGGTATTATGATTTTCTCTGGTATCGGTAACAAAAACCAAAGAAACACTTGGTTCCACTCGCGGTACCAATCGTACCCTCGAACGTTTCCCTTGTTCGCCTGGTACCAGTATAGATCGGTACCACAGGTACTCTTTCCAGCAAGCTTCGTCCCTGGCAGACGTTACTGCTTCTCTCTCTCAAGATATCGGCTCTCTCGGTGGGCACATACACACGCGTTCATGGCTACATACCTATACACACAGAGATATACTCGAGCTCCATACTCGCGCGTCCGGTCCCGCTGGCGCTGCAGCAGCAGCAGCAGCAGCAACTCACGGGAGCGAAGCGGCAGCAGCAGCAGCAGCAGCGGGGAAGAGAGCGAGGTCGGTGCACTGCCAGCCAGAGGCACTGCTCTTCTCTCTCTCTCTCTCTTTTACTCGACGACGCCCAGCCGGTTTTACACACAGATGAAAACACGGAGAGTAGCTCCGATCTTTGGACGTAGTCCATCTGAGAATCGTATATGCGGGAGAGAGGCTTATCATATTGTCCCCGGCGAGAGTGGCCCATTAGAGTGGCCCATTAGTGGAAAGAGAGGTGTTGCCCATTTTTATTTTATATATACCTACGAGTAACCGGTATAAATATAACGCATGTATATATAGGTATATACAGCAGACGATGCCTCGAGAGCCGGATCCGATACATGTATAGTATAGATATATATGTATGTACGACACTGCGGCGAAAAAGAGAGGAAAGAGTTGCTATAAGGCGGCGATCTGGAAACAGCAGCTGTGTGCCACCGCTCTTGGCTTTTCTTTGTGCAACCTGGCGCACTTCCCAAGCTAAGCACCGTTTTTACGCGCTCTCCGTGGAACAACGCTGATAATCTCGCGCATTATCTCTCTTTCTCTATCTCCCAGAGCGAGAGCGAGAGAGAGCAGCACGCGAGCAAAGCTGCATTTCTTCTTTGAACTCATGCCGGATGACTACCGAGCTCCCGCTTCTGCTGTATATATATATAAGCTATATAGCTACTGCCGATAAGAAGCGTAATTGCTCGAGAGCTACACTTTTACGCGCTTGCACTGCCGAGTTATGATAATTGCTGAAAAAGAGAGAGCGAGAGCGGGAGAGAGAGGAGCTGTATTACAAGTACTTTTTTGCGTTGGATATCGTGATCGTTTCGGTAGTCGCGAGGGACTACTGCAGTTAGAGAGAGAGAGAGAGTAATGGGTGGCTTATACTAAAAAGCCTAAATTGGTAACGGTGCAGCTAGATACGCGAGGTATTATGGACTTGTGTATATACGGTTATCGTGACTCCGAGCTTTTATACTGTCCGTTAAAAATGTTCTCCTATATTTTCTTTTATTTCGTCTATATTGATGTTTAGCAGATGCGCAGTAAACTTAGTCAATGGTATTATTATGCACCTTCAATTGTCAAATGAAAAGAAGGGTTTATCTCTCAACTTGTCCTTTTCATATAGAGTAAACAAACACGAGACGAATAAATCGTCCTCCACGGAATTACACAAGGCTGAATCACGCGCATTAATTGCCAATTCCATACAGATATCCAACCAAAAAATACCACAATCCTAATATAGACGCGTCATTAAAAATGCACGTCCTGTAATCCACCCAGCGACTCATCCCGGTATCATACAAAATCATATAATGATAATTGACTCTCCGGAGCGCGTCCCTGAATCGTAACTAGACATTTCGACATTAAACGAATTCCGTCGCGTATACCTCCACACACATACACATTCAAAAAAGGGCTCGTGGCACAGATAACTACCGCAGCTGCGCGCGCGCGCGCAAGTTGAACGGACGCGAAAAAAGGAGTAGTATATACATACATAGAATATACACAGAGGTTGGCTCCGGATTTCTTTTGTGTTTCCAGCCTCCGCTTTTGGCCCTGCATTCGCGTCTCTCTTTTTACCGCTCTGCCTCTCTCTCTCTCTCGCGCGCGTCTGTGTACAGGTATAGAACGTGCGTGCGAGGAGAGGATCTGGAAATTTACGCGGCGGAGAGCTATAGTGTGTATATATATATATATACACAAGCGGCACGCGAACTACAAACCACCGAGGATCGACGCATTCCTCAGGAGATTCGCCGACTATGCTCCCCGGTCTTCTTCTTCTTTATTCGTTCCTTTCGCGCGGGCTTTCTCTCTCTCTCCGTCTCTTTCTTATGTGATTAAGCCCCGGAATGTCTGCGCACGCGAGCAGCCCTTCTGGTCCTCGTGCAGTAGTTTGTATAGGTATATATATATATATATAAAGGATCTGCTGCGATAAGCTGAAATTCGAAACACGCTCTTATCGTCGTGCGGACGATGTTGTTTCCGAATTACGCTCAATTTTTTTCGCTTATCTGCCAGACCGTATAATGTATAACTCGCTTTGTTTTAAGTCTTCATTTCTTGCCTTGGTACTATACTGAGGGAAATAATGTTGGTCGGAGAATTTCGGAGAAATAATAATAACGTATTTGGTCGCAGCAGCTTCTGGGTACCGCACCTTTAGCTGAATAGTCATCGTTTCGCACGTAACACATCGAACAAAGAAACTATTGTACTATATATGGTATCCCAAGCACAGGTCATTTCTTTTCGGGGTTTATAGACACCAAGTGCTATGGTATTACACCGCAGAGACAGAGAAAGAGAGAGAGAGAGAGAGAGAGAGAGAGAGAGAGAACCGGACTTAACGGTAAGCGGCGCATGACGCCGAGACCTATCGAAAAGAGAGACCTTGAAGGCATTCTTACAACTAACGAAATTAGCCGCGTCATTGCCGAAGCATAGAGTTCAGCAAAAGGTCAGCACTAGCGTGAGATTATTTTTTACAATTCATCGATCGCTCTCAAGCTCTCGATGAAAGTTCTTTAAATGTTCGAGAGACATCATCGCTCTCGCCTCTCTATAATAATTACATATATATCTGCAATCGGAGGATTTAAACGGTTGGTATAGAAATCCTCACATTTTAATACAGGACTACTGTGCATCAGGTATATTATACCCGCACGACTATTTACGAAACAATACATCTACTCCTGCTGTGCTACCGCGACTTCCTCTTTCATACAGAACTCGACAAAATTCCGGAAAATCACGGGAACCTCCCATAGAAAAACCTTACGTAAGAGTAAACACAGTAGGTATATATTAGTAGCCCGGTGCGCGACACCAGAAAATCCCCTCGCTCGAAAGAACGCGCCACAGCAGCAGCAGCGTCTCCGAAGAAAGAAAGCGAGTAAAAGAAGAAAAAAAAAACTAGGAGCCAGCTAGATGAAAAAGAGCGATAAGTCGAGCCAAAGGCGAAGCGGAGCCTCTGCGCGCGAGGAATAATTTAGAGCGCGTGGAACAGAAAGAGAGAGAGAGAGAAGAGGAGACTCGTCGGGACTACCTCAGGGCTGCGCGCGAGCTCGAGTCGTTTTGTTCACTGAACTAGTTCCCTCCGCCCGTGCCTCGCCCCTCTGGCGCTCACTCTCCTCGCATACTGCCCAGACTACCTCTCGCTCGCATCCTTCACGGACACGCTCTCTGCGGCCCTTCGAGAACCGCGCACTGGATTCTCTCTCTCTCGAGCAGAGAGAGGCGCATGCCGACACGACGCGTAATGAGAACATACCATCATCGTCCGGTCTGCTGAGCGCGCGCAGCTTTTATCTCCTATCAAAACGGATAGCCCGCGCGCAGCAGCAGCAGCAGCTTCGAAGATTCGAGCTGCGATTCTACGCGCTCTGCACTCTACCGCTCGATCATTGCTCTATACTCTGTGTATATGTATATACATCTCGATTCATCGGACGCTTGCTCGAAAGCGAGTGAGATAATATGCAATAGTATGCGAGAGCTGCGTGTGTATACATCTGGAAGGCAGCTTTTATAAGAGTGATTATATAGGTGTAGTCGTTTTTTGCCCGAGTTTTTTGCTACTCGCAGCCGGGAGAGGGTACGAAAAGTCGTACGACGACTTTCAGGCTTAAATGATCTCGTGTATTATAGAGAGAGAGAAGGGGAAATTGTATCGTCGCGTCTACTGCCAGCTATAATAACTTTTTCAACTGCGAGCGGGTTTATGTTTATGCGAGGAACAAGTGGCGCGCGGTTTATTTTAGGACATGCTCTGGAATTTGTTGCTGCGTTGTATATTTTATGTAAAGTTTGTCGATGGTATGATGTTGGGAGGATGATTTTCACGAGTAGCTGCTGGTACTTATAGAGTGTAAATTTTATAACGGATTTTTGATTTTTAATCGACAAACCTTACAACACATTATTGGACTTTCGAAGAAATCGAGGCGATTTAAATACGTAGTGATGTGTGTTTATTTTGTTAGTTCCACTGAGTGATGAGGCAAAATACAAGGTAACTTAGCTTTTGAATACAGCTCAGTAAAGTTTGTTATTTTGAAAATTTAAACGTTGAATTTTTTCGCTTCTCAAAATATTTATTATATTCTTGTAAATGTTGATCATATTCTTCGCGATACATCGGTATGTGAGTCCAAGTTATGCGTCTGGAGACTCTATCGGTAACAGAAGGCATGCGACGTACCGAACGAGAAGGATAATCCGGCTTCAATACCAGTGCAGTCGAACTGTAATTTTTTAAGAATTTTTCAAAGTGCTCATGTATGTAAGTTCAATATATGCAATCTTAAATAATTTTTTAATAAATATGTGTCTCGTCGATTTTATTTACAAGTGTTGATCGTGTAATAAATAAATTACCATGATCTAAAATTTAGGAAGAAATATTTTTAGATTGCATACAGTAAATAAATAGAATTTAAATGTTTAGAGTTTATGAAAAGAATTTTTCTCAGATACGTATTTCATCTGAAGAATGTATAATGTTTTGTATCTCTTACTGTGTAGGAGTAAGGTCGCATAAAGTATTCCAAACGTATCCCTCTTTTGTATGCACAGGAAAACATCGCATTTTTTATTTTTGAATACTGCGGTTGACTAATTTAAATATATTCGCAATACACGAATCTAACTTTATTTCGCTTTTAATTATTTGTTGCGAAAGATTGATTCTTAATAGTAATGTGCATGTAATTGCGATTTCAATTCAATTTTTCAGAAATATTTGGAACTACATTAAAACATGACAAATAAAATTAATAGAGGTGTGTAAAAGTTTTGTTCAGTGCGTTTAGAATAATAATTTGATGATTCAGTATTATTCTTGTACAAAACTTATCAAGTTGGAGATATATTAATAGAATATACAGTTATTCAATAACATTAGAAATTTGACGTTAGACTTTTATACGATCGATGTTTCATCTGTAAATTTGGTGTTTGGGCTATAGAGGGCCGCGCGCTTCGTTAATGCCCAGACTCGGCCAGGTAATACTCCCTCACTCGTGATTGGACGGCACTCGAACGCACGAGGCTTTTTGCATAATTAGGTTGAGCCGCTAGCTCTAATAACACGTACACGGCTCTTGGAGCCCAGTGTGTTCTGGACTGTAATTTAAATTGCAAAGATTCTCCTCTCGTGTAGACCCCGGGCTAAACTCTGCGAATCTTCCACATATTGCCGTGGGTCCACTAAAACCCATTTGCGTATATAAGCTAAATATGTGAGCGATGATTTGTTAATTTTTGCGTTGAATTGATCGGCAACAATTTTTCATTCTTAATTGACAAAGTAGTAATAGGGGTTGCATTGTTAAACGCTTTACGCTTTGTAACAAAAGTATAGCATTAAGATGCTAAATTTATGCAATGTAATTTCAAGCTAATTTAGAACTTTTTAAAATAGATTACTTGTGCTTACTGATACTGTCGTATAATATATTCAAAGACTACATTAAAATTTTAATCAAGTACAAGTCTCAAAAAGCAAGTTTTACTTTTGCAAACATATGAAATACGTAAACTATGTTTGATAAGTTTATTTTTAAAATTTAGTTTGACAAAAGATTATTGTACAACATAAAATGTTTATTAAGGATTATTTTATAATTCAAAGGCCTGAAAGATTTTATGAATATTTATTTGATGATACACTTTTTTACATGCATTTGAAGCTATCTTTATAAGAATTATGAATTCAGGGACACATTATTTCTATTCGATAATGATATTTTATACTCTAGAAATAATGTACAAATCGTATAATATTTTTAAAATAAATTAAATCAATACATAGCCATGTATCTTCTTGGATTTCTTGAATGTGATCATGGCTAAAACTCTAATTTTTTGTAGTTTTCTAAGGACTAAAAACTTATAGGAATGAACTAACCAATTTATTTGAAAAATTTAGATTGTTCTTTTATTATAAATTCATAAATAATGCTAGGGTAAATCATAAATCTAGGGTAAGTCTTGTATTTAATTTGTCTTTTAAAAATATTTTATTTAGATCTGTGTTAGATTTAAAATAGTAATTTTATGCTGTACATTTAAATTGATGTTATAAGCAAATTGTTTAACAAAAATGGGAAAAACAAAAAACAACTAGTAATATTTAAAATAAATATCAAATAAAAATCTCGTAACATTTTCGAATATCAATCTTCTAAACGTATTACTCTACAAGTCACATATAAAATTTTCTAATTTTTTTCATCTAGGATTTTAGCAAGTAATTCTATCCATCAAGTTCTTTACGTTCATCGTATTTTTTGATAATTATCCATTTATATTTACGTATATTGTGGGAACATAGGACAAATAGTCTCATTTTATTACTACTAAAAGGATTTGATAAAGTTCTTGTTTTTAGATGATGTTAAAAAGTATCAACATTTTTTTTATAATAACATTGTACTTGTGAATATCGGTTATCCGTTTCTTTAAAGTACAAAATAATAAGTATTTGATTTTTTTTTCTGTTATCATCAATAGACAATACAAATTCTACTGCATTGAATAAATTTTATAAAACGTAAGAAATATCACAAGAACTTTTCGATGCTTTATTTTCTATTAACTGCCTTGTAAATTTAAATTTATAAATTCAACGTTCACCTGCAAATGCGTTCATTATGTTTCTTTATTCGTTGTTTTGAACTAATAAACCTGAAAAAATAGCATAGTAGTACGAATAGAGACTAAATAAACAAAATACATCAAAACTACTGATACTGCAATAGTCATTCGCAAAAAATAAGCTACTCAGCCAAGCAATAAAAAAAAGCTATACTTCAGGCTAAATTCACATCGTCCAATGTTCCCTTAATCTAGAAAATACAAGAGCATGCAAATTTGATATGCATATGGAGCTTAAATGCCATAAAGCATATGCTTTAGGTAATCATAATAATAAAAAAATAATATATATATTTATATATATAGAAAGGGATTTTAAAGAGGTGGCGTTATGCCGTTAAATAATTTGTATTAAAGTCTTTATTATTATCTTATATTATTGAGCGGGTGATTTAGTTCTTTCCTTGTTTTCGATTTCATTTTTTTTCCTCTGTCGTTTTTTTTAGAATAATGCGATCAATTTCCTTGTTTTAGCAGACTACATCCATCGAGATAGAGAGAACGTTTGTCAGTCGCTCGCGACACAATAAATTTTTTAGACAATATCGGCTTTCTCGTTTTACAAATTTTGCATCTCTCACATAATTCTGCCGTATGTATATAGTTTTATACTCGTTAACACTTAGTTAAGTTTATGCATAACTCGTGATATTATATCGTTCTCTTCTATTTCCTTGTCATCCGTCGATTTCTGTTTGTTTCGCATTTATCTTTTATAAACGTTACTTTTAAATGCGGCCCCCGCCCGCAATCGGGGGAGACGTGCGCGCGAGGTATACAAATTCTTCGACTATCGCCTTCTTTTTTTTCACACGCGTCTCGTTTCTCTCTATAACAATTAACACTTAGTACATGCATTCACGCACTCGATCTCACTCACTCGATCTCGCACTCTCACACAAATATGCTGGACCTCTTTCTTGTTGGCGAAGTGTCACGATCAACGCTTGCAAGTTTTGTGTTTTTTCTCTTTTAATATAATAATAATAGTAGTAATAATAATAACGGTAAGAACTTTTCTTTCAATGATTCTGTATTTTTTTTGTCTTTGTTTTATTTTATTCGCCTCAGTCGTAACCGATCACGTACGCTCTCACTCACATCAATAAAATATCCGCTCGCATCGCTACGTTCGCGGATCTCTATACAATGTATATATATATAATATGTATATATAATATTATGTTTTACATTACATGTAAATCATTTTTTTATGTTTATGCGCTTTCTTGCAGTAATTATCATCACAAACTATTAATAAACTATGAACATAAAATCAATAGACAAGCATATAAACTTTACATACGTATAGATTCTCCTCGAATAGTTCACATAATACTTTAACGCTTTTTGCTATACATATATATTATTTCCATTTTTTTCATTATTATTTTGTTTTCTTATATAAATTGTGTTATCAAACATAACTAAAAAATATATCGTTTTCAATGCCTACGTACATCGTGTAATGAAGATTTTAATCGAAAAGTTAATTATTTGTTTTATCATCCATATATCATCGGGGGGGGGAGGCTATGGTGAGGGGTCGAAAGTAAAGTTTCTCTTTATATATCCCGTATTTAGTATTAACAACATACGAAAAAGTTGTACAATATGTATATATAATAAGTATTCAACTTATCAGAAAGTATATAGCATATTACATACCGAGTGTGTCTGTGTGTTATTAATATTAAAAGAGGCAAACGTTGGTGTAACGTTAACATCATAACGTCGATAATAATGCTAAAACTTACTCTCTAATATTCGTCGTCGTAATAATATATATAAGTATAATATATTTCGTGTGCGGCGGCGGGACGGCGAGGGGACGATCGAGGAGTAGTCATGGTGTCGTCGGTACACGCGGTTGTTGTATATATATATATTTTTTTTATATATGGATGATACAAAGGATAAAACGCGCATCAGGACGAGTTCGAGGAAACTGACTGACTGCGGGAGTGAGACTCGTGTACATATTTAAGTGAGGGAAGATTCGTGCGTTTTGTGTTTCTGTGTATATATATGTATATGTGTCATACGGTGTGTCCCGCCCTTTCTCGCTCTTCATATGGGCTTAGCGGCAGTCGATTGAAGAGACTCGCTACTGTCAACCTATTTTTATCCATCGATCGATCGAATACTCCAGCGCTGCCAGCCATCTGCAAACAAAATCGTATTATTATTTATGTAATTTTAACACGGCAAGCGTATATACATATGTCTATAGCGGAGTCTATTTTGGATCTTGAGATGCGATAGCGTTTTTATTATTATCCGCTGATGCTGATTATGTGGAGCGCGGAGAGGGAAGCTCGACAAAAGATCGTGTCTATTAATGTGTTGGCTTTCATTGTGGGAAACAAGCGTCGCACTTCGGAACTCGGTTTTTCATTGGGAAAAGCTCATCTGATGCCGTGAAAGCAATTGATGCAGGTTATATGCGTGGTTTATTATTTTGGACGAACTCGTTTGGTATTGTTTGTTTCGAGTTTGGAAAACGAGTGATTTATACTTCAAGTGAATAAGGAAAAACTTGTTTGCCTTTGTATATGACAGGGTACATTATTTTTTAATGGTGTTTTGGCTTTTTGTGAATAATTCAGTCGTATATTTATTTTTTTCAACTAAAAACCTCTGCTGCACAAGACTACAATTAGTAGACTAAGTAGAAGATGAAAGTTCGCCTTACCACAGATGGATTTAATCTAATACTTGTGCGTAACTCTATTATTACAAGAATTTTATTTAAAGTTTCAGTCGTAATAAATATAATCAACACGTTTATCGAGCATTCAATCAGGTTTTCCTGAACGTCCATCACACTCATCACGAGACACCGTAAATTCAATAATTCAATCGAGTGAAATCGTATATACACGAGATTAAAAAAATAAATAAATAACAAGTAAAAAAATCACCGTTTTTTCTCCATCTCCGAGTCAGTGGCGAATGTATACGTCCTCTGAGTAGGGTCGGGTGGCTGAAGTTCAAAGGCGTGCTTCCTACCGCCTGAATTCGGTGCGCTACCGTGAACTCGGAATCCGTGAAGACAGGCAACACCGAAAGCTCGCTCGGAGTTTGCGTCATCGTAGAAGTAAAGAGCGGCATCTTTGAGAACACAGTAGCGCCTGGACCAGCCGGTAGGCGACGAAGTGCGCCTGACGCGCTCGTGTTGCTTGCTCAGATAGCCGAAACAATCGGCTCGCTGAATCATGCACGCCGGCAGTTGCTGCAGCTTCAACGACGCGTCCAGCCACGTGTCCGCCTGTATTATACGAGCAAGTGTTTTATACATACATATACATATTCTATGCTGCTGTTTATACGTGTGTGTGTGTGTGTATAATGAGACCATTTCAATGCAGGATCGATACGAGCTGCAGTATTCCGAGTATGTATATATACCCCCCGCGATGTTTCTCGCGTGTCTTCGTCGTGTTTGCCGGCCTTCAAGACGTCTGGATGCTTTTCAATTAGCTTTTATTACAAATTTGATTCTTCGAACCGAGAGCAATTGCGGCCGAAGCAAATTGCCTTGTAAAAGTGTTCACTCGCTATCATTCTTTTCGGGCGTGTATAACTGTATGCTTTGCACGAGTCGATTTTAAGCTTCTGCCTGATTTTAGAAGACTAAAGTAAGGAAAACAATCGTCACGATAACATCCCCATAGAGCGTTATAGATTTTAATTACATTAGAGCAACGTGCGTTTCATAAAATTCAGGTCAAAATCAGTCTTTTAATTCACTGTCAGTGTCATATAATTCCAAGCCAGGCGTCCGAGTGATTAATTTTCATTCAGACCGATTATATATACCGCGCGGCCAACAACTAGGTCGTCTCTCAATTCATCCCTTAAATGAAAGCGCACAAATAATGATTAATAAATTTGGTATTTAGCTCGAGATCGACTGATCCGCTACACCGACCCTAATATTACCAGAGTTTACCACCTAAATTTGTATGAATTTTTTTATTTTTCACGTCACATGGAGCATTATTATACCTTATTATTTCGCTCGACGGCCTCTCGAATGACTGTACTCCAGCGTGCAGCAGCTTCGTCCGTGTCGGCCGCGAGATGTAGCGTCGGGGCGCCGTGTTTTCTGATGGCAAAACTGTGTGGTCGCGATTCGTGAGTAAGCTCCACGTCGTACTTCAGAAGCATTACCGCTCCTACTGGCTGCGAGTCCTGAAAGCATGGTTATTTACAGCTTATTAGGTGAACTCGGCTGTTTTTATTTTCCTGACCTTATTCAGATAAATATACAGAATGCCTTAATTTATGTTGTAAAAGAAAATAGTAATGTATAATAATTTATCGTTCCTACAAGTAATATAAATGACGCTTTACTATGATAAGTTTAAAATATTAGAAGAAACAAAAATAGCCATATACCAGGATCTGTTCATACTATTTTATTAATTAAAAATCTTTCTAAATCGAGATATGAGATTCCTGTAAATTTCAAGTCATCAAAAACACACGACTCACCGTGTCAGTCTTGTAGTAATAAAGGCAGTTGTCGCGACGCAGAGCGAACCATCGGCGCACCCACTTGTCCTGAGTCTGTCCGGGTCCAGACCTGGACTTCCTCCATAGATATCCCGAACACAGTGCAGGCTCGGGTCTGGTTTCCTTAGGTCCACCATCCCTAGCCAGTTGAGGAGCAAGAACATTGCAGGTTCGCGCCACCTCGAGTTCCAACACATCCGAGCCCGAGTGAGCCAGTCGCACGACCTCCGAGTGCGTTGCCTCCATGACGCTCTTGCCGTTCACCGACATCACGATGTCGCCCACCTCCAAGCCCGAACTCTCCGCCGGGGTGTCCGGTTCGATCGCCGATACCACGACAGGCTTTGAGCCGTGGATCCGGAAGCCAAACTCGCCGCCGGCCTCGCGTCTTACTACTACCCGTTTGTCGCTCTCTGTAAAATAGAGTTTTGTATGATTAATTGCTGCTGATTGTGTGGGCTTTAAACAGCTAGAGCTTATAGCTCTTTGTTTGGCTAAAGTTTTATGTAAAGCAACGTAATCTGTGGTGATCGGGAATTAGCTAAAGGTAGGCCGGTTTACCGATTTTTACGAGGAAGATCGAAATTGGAAGATCTCTTTGGCGATGAACACTTCCTACGTGGCACTAAATCTTTACAGGGATCTATTTTTATTTTTCAATTTTTGTGTGCTGATATTCTAGTATAGCTACACGGATATATATAGACAGATGATTGATTGAGCTTCTTTGTAATGTATAGTGTTGATCAATGCGTGACGTGTTCAAGTACTTAATACAATGTCGAGCTTAGCTCAAAACATTTATGCATTCAATAATCGAACTTTTGTCATTTGGCATTGTTTAGTTCTCAAGTTGGATGTATGTATAGCTAAAGTCTATAGTGAAGATGGTATCGGAGAAAAGTTTCGCTGCGACAACAGCATTGTCTATATAGGGATGTAGATTAATACTCTAGTCTATATCCAACGTCCAATAAAATTACAATTCGATTGAAATTTGATCGTTACAAATGGCCGAGCGAACTGATTTTTCCGGCTTCCAACTTTTCAATCTATGACAAACGAGAGTCAGGCTCTCGCGAAAATTCTCCAGCGTTTTCATGTCGTAAATTCGAGAATTGGTCTGCTCTTGCTCGTTATCCCCTTTGTAAACAATCAAATTATGATGATATATTATACTACATGAAAGCTTATCGGCCTACGTTGATATTGATTCTATCATTTACTTGTATCGTATACGGAATATTGCTATAAAGTGATTGTTTTAATAATGAATGCAATCGAATGAAAACACAAACGAGGATCACACAAAGGACACATCATCTTTATTTAAACTAAAATGGACAATGGGTAAAGCTTCCAGCACTAATAATATCATTATTATTACAGTTTATTAGTATTTCATTTTAAACGTCAAAGCGTAATTTGGGCCTACACAGTATAACTAATAAAGTATGATAATGAGTAGTATGCAACGTTATAATAAGTTTACCGTATATATATACTCTACGTTAATTATGCATTACCAAAATAATATTCAGCTTACTAAATTATTTCCTATTGGCGTAAGCGTTATACAACAAAAAGAGGTGATCGAGTAATTCAACATAAATATTCATATAAAGAGCATCAGTGATGTGTGCTATAAATAAAGTCATATTAGCGTGTGTGATTTATCATTTTAATTGTACGCAGCTGTTGTTGTAGTGCTATATAATTTATACACGATGTTGATCACACGTGTTACGATTAAAAAATTGACGCTTTGAAAAAAAAAAATCATGCAAGCAGAGTAAAAACTGAAACGAGTATATACACGCGCCAACTTCAAAAAGCACATCCCTTATTTTAGTTTACATATAATTTCGCAGTTCTCAATGAGAGTGAACTAAATAGATAAGCCGCAATCTAGATATACGATAGATATATAGTCATGATTGGAAGGTATAGTTCGCTGTTTTATTTTAGCGCCATCACCGTTATTTTACTGCATTTGTCGCGTCCGTTCGTGTCATAACAAGCTTGGCAGAGATGCCAAAAACGATGTTTGACAAGCTAGGCATACAAGCAGAGCAATAAAAAGGCCTCGATCTCGAGACAAGTATATTTATATACCATAAATCTTTTCCCCCGAAAAGTGCAGTGAAAAATCACAGAAACTCTACGTATACCGAGCGAATGCTAATTAAGAAATTGTCGGTTCGTGCTATAATCGGCATATTAAAGGCCTCTCTCCTCTTCAAAGGCTTTTACGCAATGAATATTCTTCGAAGAAGCCGAAATTAGCTCAATCCGGCTCTCTCTCTCTCTCTCTCTCCCGTATACTTAAAAATAGAATACGCTCGTATATTATTTGTTGTCGGACGTCTCGCTCGCAACAAAGTGTATAATTTTACAATCTTCAGCGCATATAATTCCTCTTATCCAACGCGTAAAAAAACCAGCTCGATTACAGCAAGGAGAATAAAAAAGAGCAAGGATAGAGTATAAGCCTACGCTGCATCGAGGCGTCAATAACGAATTATTCTTGAAATAGTCCACACACACACGTGCGCGCGTGCTTTAAGTATCCCGATAATTAGTCCGCGCTCTGCTGTTCAAGGGCGCGGCGCCGATCAAGCGAGTCAAGTTTAAAGCTCGCATACTATCCCAAGCACATCTCTCTCTCTCTCTCTCTCTCTCTCTCTCACACACAGCTGTTCGAACAGTAGAGTCTCCGTCAGAGTTATAGCACGTGTGCTTCTGAGGGTCAGGTGCCAATGTTTTATAGTATGTCGGTGCGGTAATTAGGCTAAGACACTCGGATAAGTAATATTGCGTTTCTCTTGGGGGGTGTACGAAATAATCGCAGTTTACGGCTTGCATTGATTTTCTACCAGGTGAGGACTCGGTCCGAATTAGCTGTGTGTCGTTTGAAAATTGCTTCGGAGATTGAAATTTGTCGTTCTCCCTATGTATGCTCCCTTTTCTCTATCTCTCTTCTCGGCGAGCGCGCGACCCACTCGTTATTGATCCGCGCGCGAACGATGAATGCCGTCGTTCGGATACTATACTACTACTACTACTACTACTACTATACTCACTGGGTTATTCCACGCACGCTTTATAAACGAGCTTTCGCATATCGGGCTCTCCCCGAGGCTATGTAGGTGCAAATGGCTCTTAACGAGGAGAAACACTCTTCGATTATTGCAATTTGCTTTTGGACTATACAGAGGGCTTGAAATTCTTTCGATTATTATTCTCTGGCGCCTTGTTCATTTTCCTGAAATAACATCGATCTCGCGATCACAAGACCGATATATGTTGTTATTACTGTTCTTTTATCTCTTCGTCGTAAGAATTGAAAAAAAAAAAAAATATATATATATATATACCTATTTACGAATCGATCGTTTGGTTTCTCGGAAGGAAAAAACGGGTCGAGAGGGTTCTGTGCAGTTATTACCGATTATGCATCGTATATACAAGTTGGTCTAACCTCGTTAGCGCTTAGCTGAGTCCAAACAAGCAGCTGAAAAGCTCTGTACTTCTCCCGGGCGACTCTTGCGCCTCGAGAATTTTCTAAAAGACGCAACCCGCACGATTATCATTCGAACTTAATTAGCCCTGACTAGCGCTGACTAGAGCTTGATTTCTAGCCGTGAAATTGTTGGTCAAATAAGTGGGACACCCTCTAATTATGTCGTTATCCTAACCGGCAGTTTGAACTGGAATTTCGTGGAAATGGAATCGCGTGTTGGGTGGCGATTCGATCGTTATAAATATTAACCGCAGCGAGAGACTTACATACATATATCAAGCCCGCGCGCAACAGTATAATAGTTTCCAAAGCTAATATTTGTCGTATACAGTAAATTTTCCTAATATAGTACAACAAAGTCTCTCAACAACAACAACAACAACAACAAGCAACACGCGAAAATACCAGAGGGTTTGAGAACGCCAAGCCTCGTGAGTGCCTGTCCCTCGGTGCACCAGACTCTAAGCATTGACTTGAGCAATTCCTCGAGGGACGTCTTGAGATTACCGGCGACGTCATCATCATCAGCCTGATGCATCTGAGCTGCTGCCGGTTTGCCGACGACTTCCGGTGGGCTACACTCGGTGCCCGCGGAATCGCAGACCATCCTCCTAACTCTTTTTCTTTTTTTTTCACTAAACACTATACAAAGCTACACAAAGATATGATGTGCTCGCGCGCACTGCACACAATAACGAGTAGACACGCGGAATGCAAAGATAGACGAGCCGCCCTGACCCACTGACTGCCACAGCCAAAAAGCTTCTCCAACGCTGCGTGAGCTTCTTGAATACCAAGACAGGCTTGCAAGAAGCTGACGCCTACTCCGCGCGCGCGCGAACTTCTCTTCGTCGCGACGCCGATTATATTTAGAGGTGGTCCATGCGTAGAGCGTTATAGGTATAGTCTCGTTGCTATATTACGCGAGGGCTTTATTTATAAAGAAGAGGAAAGAGAATGCGAGAGAGAGAGCGTTATTTTGACGCTTTTTTGGACATTCCCGAGACTCTCGTGCGGCTGGAGTATAGGATTCTCGACTGATTGGAATTGGAGCAACTTTGCTGAGAGCTATGCTGTGAGATATTTGATCTTTGCTCGATATTCTGGTGCAAAGAGAGTGTTGCGGTGTTGGGAGATCGTGTTTAAAGCGCGTTGCGAAAATTTCGTTAATTCGACGAAATTGTTCGTAAGTAACTGAAGTGATGATTTCAGCGTTATTCTTGGGAAAATTTGTTTTGCTATTGGACATTATTATTTTTGGATTGAGATGCAGCACCACGAGTTGACGAACGATTGATTATGCAAGACATTCGATTTAGAGGTATCCGGTAAAAACATTATCTTTTTGTTTATTCAAATACCAAACAACAAACTATTCAACTTCTATTTCGTTCTTTCGAAGCATTTCACAAAATCTACAACACACACACACACACAAGAGTACCAAGCTTAATCTAGCAGAGCGCGAAAATCACTTTGCCTACAACTGATTTATGAAGCCCGTGAATTAGCATAGCTGAATTAATCGCCTTGTAAGCTTTCGGGAAACCGGCCAATTCATTCGTCCGGCTCTCCTATATATCGGCAGACCAAAAGAAAGAAAAAAAAACCGAGCAAAGGTGTGTGTATATATGCGCTCGGCGGAGGTCGCGGCCCATTTCTCTTTTCCTCGCACGGCGTCGTTAAAAATAATATGGGAATCGCCAGGAATGCCGTTGGCTCCACAAATAACTGGAGCCGACGGTAAAGCTGCCGATAAATGCTCGTTGTGAGACGCAAAATTCATACGATCATAAGATGCCCGCGAAGAAGAGAGAGAGAGAGAGAGACAGACGAAGATGAAGCGTCAAAACAACTGGCTCACGTGGAATGACATAAATATTACGTGGCTGTGCTTGTATAACTTTCTTCGCCTAAGCGCGTTCTCTATACCTATTTTTACTGGCTATATCTACACCGCGAAATGTCGCCTTTATTTCCGGAATTCGTTCGGTTTTTTTTCACGAGAGTTTTAACGTTTTTTTCCTTTTGCTCATCGTCGAGAGTGCTTTGGAATTTTTATGGGCTGGTCTTAAAAATGTTTTTAAAAATTCTATTAAAAATACTGCGATGAGCTGCAGAGTACCGGGATTAAAGCTTTTTCACCTGACGATACGACTTTATGTGCTCTGGTGTATATAATTCACTTATTTTCCACGCAATTTTCCTATGAAAGACATCACATTTATAAATTCTCTAAAATAATTATTTCCTAAGCGCAGTGTAATTACGTACAAAACAAAAGCACTGTTACAAAAGCTTGTGCAGCGTCGCATCGTGTAAAAAATTATATATACAACATACGAAAGTATAGTCGAGGTGAATAAATGACGCGCGATGGAAATATTCGAGAGAAAAAAAAGTCATACTCACCGAAGCACTTGGTCTGTATCCTTTTATACATTTCACCACTACTCTTTCGATGTACCATCCTGTGTGTTGCGACCTGATACTTTTTTCTAAAGCTCCTTTCGCTCTCCGTAGATTCCTGAGATCCCCTTCGTTCCTTAAGGCATTTAAGCTCGTCGTCCCCGTCTTTACTGTCCGGTCGCTTCCACACGTGGCTTTCTTCAAAATCGCCGATGTAGATCCATTCGCCGCTTGTGTACGGTTCTACGTACGCGTCCTCATCCTCTCGTCCTACGTATTAAATTGAAAGCAAGTTTGTTGGGAAAATGTATTCAGTTGAATTTTTCTTTAAATTAATAGCGTAAAACGTATGAAAAATAGTGCATACACGTTTTACAATTTTACAATCTATGAATCGGAGTTGTGAGTAATTTTATGAATAGAAATAGAAGCTGTATTGATTAGCTTCAAGCGCCTTCCTACAGGCAACCCGTACATACACGTGTGCTACACCACCTCTCAGTTCCGTCGATTATTTGATGAGTATATGCATATGATGAAATTTCTTTTTAAATAAGATCCAAAATCAATGCCAATATAATTCACCGTTGAAACCCAAGCTCTCGAACGACAAGAAATTTCATCCTCAAAAGTACATATTTCGTAATAAAAAATTGCACCGGGTGCATTGGACTCTCTCTCTCTTCGAGTTGTAAAGTTTGGAAGATGCTGACCTGATTTTATACTATAGCTATATAGGTGAAAACTTTATAGAAAATACGCCGGAAAACAACAGAAAGTTAAAGTTAGATAACTCATGTCTATATTATTGAAATCAATGAACCGCGCGGCGCTGCACCGGTAAAGTTATATGGAAGCTGCATTTCCACTTCCCTCCAACATATTCGCATATATGCTTTCAAGCGCATAAATATAGTCAATATGTGGTCTTAACAATACAACGGTATATGTCAGTAGCATCAGTATATCGATATTTTTAAATTAGTTTTAATATATTCTATATAACTTTACAAGATGTCGATATGATGGCGACAGCGTGTAAATAGATGACGATTAATCCAGATATTTGAACTAGTCGCAGCTCATCGCGCTTCATTTTACAGTTATAGCACTAATTGATAGGGGAAGCTATAGAGTTTCAGCACCGCTCTAATGAACGGTGTGATCTGACTGATTGCGCGATATATCACGAAACATGTTAAATTCAATATATAACAGGCACAATCGAACTCAATCAGTGTTATCGGTGTGCCAAAGAGTAATACGGACTCTTCGGCTCTCTAGTTTCTGGCTAGCGACGATAGGTGGCGCATAGGAACTTTTCCATTTCCCTCATCTGAATCAGCGCGCCGAGTTAACATATAGAGATATTTCATCCGCGTCTCTTTACAGACAAAATTCACTCCTCGTACTTTGGATTTGATGCAAATTAACAATTAAAAAATGCAGTAGTATTACAATACAAATACCTGTAAGAATTTCCATGCTGGCATCGGTACTCCGCGCGTGAAGCCTTTTCCTGCTAAAATCCTCCCCGTAACGACTAGGTTTGCCTCCTCTCTCCTCAGACTTGGCCCTGACATCTGAGCGTCCGACACTACTTCGATGATGTCGCCGATCGCCGCGATCCTCCGATCTGTATCGTTTGTCGAACTTTTTAAACAATCTGTGTCCCGACGACGAGTGCTTCGATGAAGACGGCCTATGGCCTCCCTCCGGCGAATCCGCGAAACCGGCTGGTGGCTGGACTATTTCCTCGGGGACCTTTTTAAATTGCAGAAAATCAATTTGTTTTCCTCCATGCATACTATTTACACGCTTTATATAGATGAAACACAACGCTGCTCGAGTAATCTCTTAATCTTTTCATTTATACCGCTTGAATAAAATCGTTCAAAAAGTTCAACTGCATAATACTAAATAGAGTTTTAGTCTGTCTCTCTCTCTCTCTCTTACAGTAAATAATAAAGTGTTTAAGTATATCTTGTCAAATGATAATGAGATGCGTGAACGTAAAAGTGAAAGTGAAAATATAATGAGTGCTGTAGCACCTCTCGTCCGCAATGATGACAGTGGGCTTGATCCAAAGGTGGCGCGTCCTCGCCAACGCTGTAGAAGACGCTGTCGCTGCCGGGACTGACCGACCTGAGGCTTTCGGCCGACAGCGCCTTCAGTCTGACCTCAGGACTCGGCGACTTGACCATTAGTCCTGATGATGTAGCGGAAGACTGCTGACCCGGACTCTGACTGTGACGGCCACTGCTTATTCCACCCGGACTCAGACGGCTACTCGAACACACGTACTCCACCGCCGCGCGCGATCGACGTCGTGGCAGACTGCCCGTCAGCGCCGCGTTCTTGTCCTGTGTAACGCACACGGGACACATTTCTTTTTTTTTTTTTTCTTTCTTTTCAATCGACCGTTTCGCGATGAATTTTATTCTGCATTTGGAGGGATGTGTGCTTGACAATCGCTCCAAATGCTTTTGTGCGAGATTAATAAGAAGATGACTTTTTACACTAAATTTTTACACAGTTTACACCTCTCTAATGTCAAACAACTACGAATTCAAGCACGAAATTCAGCGGGGTATATGTTGTATTATTTTTGCGTTAATAGTGAGCTATAACTGATGTGGAAAGTTAGCTATTTTTTCGTGATGGTGAAAATGAGCAATGCTGATGTGTGTACAGTGTATATATATGAAAAGAGCTTGTCATTAGTGAAATTTGTGTATAATATAGAGTGTTTATGGTAAGAAAACTACGAAAAATAATGAATGACGTGAATCCTGAGGTGTTTGTTTGCTACTGTTATTGTGTGTAAATACTGCCATTAAACAACTGTGTTTTACTGCTTCGTAATAACTATTATTTTACTCATGCACCAGTCTACTGAATCAAGCTTAGTAATTAGTCTGCCTCTTTATTATTTACAAGATTTTATCGTATTAGGCTTTTAGCGAAATGAGAATGTAATTATGAGTTGGTATACAAGAATAATTTAAAAATACCCTTGCGCTCTTATAATCAGTCTTTGCTATATTCGAAGTTATTTCGATACGAATCACAACTCTTTTGAGTGTGCTCAAGTATATAATCTCATCTACAAAAGCAACAGCTCAGTAGTCGATATAATGCAGCTTCTCTCGGTGTCTCTTTTTTGTCTCTCAACGTGAAGTGAAAGTATAAGCCGACAAAGTCGGCGATCTTAACTTCTTGAGAATGAAGAGCATGTCAAAGGATATTCAAAAGAGCTTGTCTACTTTTTTACAAAGTATAGTATTACAGTGATTAATGATTTCGATTAAAAACTGACATAAAATGAATTTGATTTATATATACACTTATTATGTAAACGAGCGTTTACTGCTATTTAGAATTCTACGACACATATTTTTTTTTATTATAGCATCCAAAGCTGCAAAGTATTTTCGTAATATATCGACGACTTCAAAAAAAAGTTAAACCTCCTAATATCTTTTTTTCTGAAAGCTGAACCATCGTCAAGATATAATTTCGAAAAATCATCTACCCAGCAAGTTAAAAAAAAAAAAAAAGAAAAAAAGAATGAGATTCTTCAGAGTGACACTATACACTCTCAGAACAGTCGACTCGCTGAAATCTCATGACGGACTGCTCGGGCGGGAGGTTCAAACGAAGCGACAAGTGTGTGCAGCAAGGGTGCTAAAACCGAGTATGCCGGCGGAGAGTAGGGGTTGAAAGGGTCAAGTGCCAGTGGCCCATAAATCCTACACTACTATAGCATATATCGCGGGCGGCAGTATATATATAGCCTACCTCGTTACTACGCCGCCTGGCCGAGACATGAGCGCTGCTCTTCCTACGTGGGCTTTCCCTAGTCCGTCTGTGTCTCTCTCCGTGCAGGTGGTGATGTTGATGATGATGATGCATGTGGTAGTGGTGACTACAGCTCGATTCGTCGCTCGTCGGCACGTGTCCTGGATCATCGCGTTCCTGTTCCCGCCACTCGTCCTTCTGTGGACTCCTGCTCACCTGCTGTTGCTGCTGTTGTTGGCTGCTCGTAGGGATGAGTTGTTCTCCGGTTAGGGAACGCCGTTTGTTGTTGCGGTGGGGAGAACGGGTCGTCGCGCTTTTGGCTCGGGAACGATGACGCTCACGGTGACTCGGCGACGGAGATGGTTCTACGGTGTTGCTGGTAGCCTCCGCTGACGGGGCTGGTGTTGTAGCTGTGTCGAGACTCGACGGCTCCAGACCAGCTGGAAAGTCGAGGGTGAAGGTCTTCTTTCGACGGCGACGCTCCTCCTCCGTCCAGATTTGTGGATCCGGTGGTGACTCGGCGTAACCGCCCGATGATGAGTGATGACCATCCTGTGAAGGGGATGTATGAATTTTTATTAGCCGCCAGAGGCTTTTGTCCGGAATGGAAGCTTCATGTTTTACTCATGAGCGTTAAACATGAAAAGACGCGCTTTTATTCTCGGATGATTCATGGAGCGAGAATTCGACAATATTTTTCTCGATCTTCTATTTCCGAGAGTTAGTGTATATACATGTGCCGCGGATTTAATAATACTGCGAGCTGTCTGCAGCTTTTTAATTATCTTTTCCGATATTGGCTTTTTCATCGTAGTTACGCGTATTTCTCGTTAAAATTTTGGCGCTCGTATGTTACACCGTATTCTTGTTTAATTTAAAATTTTTTTTCATTCGATTGTAGATCTATAACGCATCACGGGTTTTATTTGATCGCATCGTTAGCGAGTAAACGATAATTCGTGGCCATCCTGCCGGAAGTTTTTAATTCAGAGTCTGCAGAGCGAAATAAAAGAGTATACATTGTCGCATTTTTCGGCTGAGTCGGTGTTCATTGATTTTTTCACCGCTACAATTAGACAGCGCAGTAGCTGCAGCCAACTATTCTTAAGGACGACAGCTAGTGTAAAAAAGTGTCCCTCTAGCCATCAATACTGTAGTTAAAAATAACTCACATCCATCTCCTGCTCAGCAGCAGCAGCAGCAGCAGCGGCGGCAGAAGGTTGCGTTGTCGTTTTGAAATTCTCGTGTGGTGGTTCAGGCATAGCGTCCTCGAGATCGTAGCTTCCGGAGCTACTGCTACTGGAGGATCTCGCCGGTGACGGTGCCTGCTGGACACTATACGCTGAATCCAATTTGTCCTTGAGCGTGTGCGGACTGCTTGGCTCTTCGAGGACGGCCTGGTTAAGTTTTGACGACTTTACACAGGGAATCGAGTGTTTCGAGAAACTCATAATTATTATATACAACGAAATGAATGTCGTGACAAAAGACGTCCGGACGCTTGGGAGACAACATTCATAATGCATGTAAGCTAAGACGACTAACGTGTAAGTCGCGCACATGCGCGGCGGATGATGCACATGGATCAATTGTACAGCACGCTCGATTCTTCTTCTTTTTTTTTCTCTTCTCTCGACGAGAGATTATATGCGCGCGGTACATTTGCGCATTGTTTACGACGACGAGACTATTTTTACGCGGTCTACTTTACAGAGTACTACTATATCTCTATATTTATAGACTCTCGCGGTGTGTTTTTATAATAACTAAATATACCGTACCTCGCTCCTGGCCAAACTATAAATCGAGCTCGCGCTTTCGAAGGAACTGCCGTCGGCAGTAGTGGCAGTAGCTGATGTGGGTTGGGCGGACGGTCCGGTTGGCAGGAAAGGCGGCCTCGAGAGTGAGCTCGTGGTAGCCGAGGTGCCGGTCGTGGTCCCTGTACCCGTCGAGGTGTTGGCAGTGATGTAGTCGTCAGTCGTTGATGTTTCGCTTATGTCCGTTGTGCCCGAGCGACTCAGGCCGAATTCGCTCGAGGACTGCGAGTGTGGCTGGGACAACGGTGGACCAGGACTTCGTCGAAGGAAACCTATCCGCGGCCGACCGTTTGTGCTTGTGTAGGTTGTGTCGATGCTGAAACGTCGATGTATACACTGCAGTATATGGTCAGACGAAGATTAAAAAAAGGAACGAGTCCATACCTCGGAGACACGGTGACAGGAGTAGCAGCTTCGAGTCTGATCCTAGGACTAGGTTGTGGATAGACGTCCATCTCGTCCTCGGCATCGAGAGCATCAGTATCCATGGACGATCGTTGTTGATGTTGAAGCATGAGCAGATGTCGGCGTTTAGAGGATGGTGTGAGCAGGGCGAGTGAGTCGGCCTGCAGGACGGTCGCCTGCGACTCGTTCCAGATGCCGTCGCTGTGGTCCCGCGTCGCGTCGTTCGTCGTCAATGAGTCGCTCGAAGCGAAAGGCGATGGTACTGCGCAACCCGCGTGCAAAAATTGTCGCTGCACTATTAACGTGCTACCACCACCACCACCACCACCGGTTGTTACGTCTCGTTGGTGATGGCCGCTTCGTCCTGCTATTCTGGATGGAACTGAATGATACAGACAGAGTTGTGATCTTTTGTTAGTAGGATTGTTGTTTTGCTTATCACAGGTGTATATTATGATGTAGATAAACGTCAATCCAATTGATGACTTTAGTGTGTACAACGGAAGAATGTATAAACGTAAAAGACACTTAGTAAATTGCTCGGTCAATCGAGTCAAATTACACCATCCCAGCAATAAAGATATCAAGGAAACACTTTTTCCGATTATACGCTGTTCTATTTTTAAAACGATAAGCGCAGCCAGTATATATATGCGCGTTGCGTAGGTTTTCTTTTATCAGATATTCTATATCCCCCGGGTATATATTCCTGTACAGAAATAATCCGGGGAAGTTCACTTTGCGGTAATCCTTGTATCATCATCCCGACATCTCCCTTTTTATGATATCTATTATTAAATATACCGCTTGACGCAATGAACCTCCGACACGCGTATTTTCATAAAAATCCCACGAATCATGTTAATAACCAATCACGAGATAACGAGCTATAATATACGTCGTATAAACTTGATTATACCCGAGAGCTTATAGTAGAAGAAGAAGAGGAAGAAGAAAAAAGGAGTATTTTTTCACCTGTCGCTGAGGTAGGTGACGTTGGTGACGTAGGAAGAGACCTTGGTAGGATGTAGTCGTTGGTTGAAAGAACTTGCACGCCATCCTCTAGGGAGACGCTTCGTTTACGGAACAGGCCCCGGCGTACGAGGTTTTCGTGGAACTCCTGAAACGGTGTTTACACATACGTTCCTGTAGTCGGCAAATATATAGCTACTCAATCGAATTCAATAAAAGAAATAAGACGGAAAGAGAATTGGAAAATAAATTTTCCTTTCGCGTTGGCGGAAATGTACGATCTTGTCTTATTAAAAAATTTGTCCCATTCCAGCCAGCGGAAGGAGAGAGAGGAAATAGTAGATAGAGAGCAGATGTCGGATAGGGCGATAGATAAAAGAGAGATGCCTGTAGCGCGCGGAAATCACCTCGTCGTTATGGTCATCAGGGGGTGAGGTAACCCTAAGCAGCGAGAGATCCTCGGGCGTCGAGGAAAATTGGACGGGCGCACGAAGCTTTCTGCTCCAGGGATCCTGATGGTTTCTACGGCACGTGTGGGGGTAGCTTGGCTCGCCTGCCTCGCCGATCAATTCTCGCCTCTCGACTTGGATCTCACCATCGGAGAGGGTCTTCTGCAGCGTGACGTATCTCCGGTAAGGCTGGGCCATCTCGTTCAGTAGAGCCCGAGCGTCCGGTGACACTGGGGCCGGCTTGAAATCTATCAGGATCTCCTGATCTTCTAGTTCCACCTCCTTCTTCTTACCCTGTAATTGCGTCAATTATTTCTCATTCAGAGAGGCTACTCGACAGTTTTTTTTTTTTTTCTTTTTTGTTGGAACGCGATCTTGGCAAATGGCTTTCAGCGCACTGACGTATAGCTGAAAGCGATTTATTAATGCACTGTGGTGCTAGCTGTTTTCGTTTGTGTTTTAGACGCTGTGTGCAGCTTGTGTTCAATTATTCAAGAATTGCTTATGCTGTGTCTCATGCATGTGCAATGGATTTCCTTCGGGCTAACGTTGCTGTCGTAACATTTTCGTCTAGTTGTCAAGCTGTATAGCAGTACCTAACACTTGTTCGCTGTGTTGCACGAAATTGCTCAGTTTCGTTTTATTAAAAGATACCCTCTTAACAAGACTAATATAAAAGCTCGAGAAAGAGCCATGTTTCGTTGAAGTAATTATCTTTCAGGGATAATAAAACGTTTTTTATCCGTATCATAGCTTGCGGTGCAAAATTATATACACAGTATTCCGCCTTATACGTCGAACATCATATTACTTTGTCGTCTGGCTAAACTCGATATAGAGAGACACCTACTTGAGGCTCTATATAGACATAGTGTCGTATTAAATCGTGAACTTTGATCGAGTGGTTCTCGACTTTCCTACCGCCTAAAGAGTTCTCCGAGTTTTTTTAATCTTGCCTGTAATACGTCCTATGAACGATGATCTATACCGAAGAAACGGTATATTATCTCGAAAATCAAGGCGCTTTTCATAAAACATTGATTTCATACTGACTATACCATAATTAATCTAGTTGTATTCTCGCAGTGCTTGAATTTTAATTTATAATAAAATCTCACCAGCTCGTGTAACGCGACATCGCCATTGGGTAATTCCTCCCTCGGTGATCTCGGTGGCGGTGTATCGACCATAAACGGTGACCTGGGCGGTTCCTCGCTTTGCGTCCTCTGCAAAGGCTCGTGTTCGATCGTTTCTTCCTTGAGAGCAGGTCCCGATCCAAGAGGTGTGCCAAGTTGTCCAGCTTCCGAGTAGCTTTTGGTCAGTTTTCGTCCATTCAAAATCCCATTGGTCTGAGCACCCTGTGACACCATCTTCACCCGGTGAATCGTCCTCGGACTCAGTGTTACCGGTGGCCTTCCGCGCAAGCTCGGACCGATCTCCGTTTGCGTCGCTTGAGCTTTCATCGTTCCCCGTTTCGGTTGCTTTTCTAAGGATTGAAAAGTCGGTTTATTGCGTTGCCTGACTCGACGCGCACTTGTTCTACTTGTTTTTTATTTATTATTTTTTTATTTTTAATGATCCTTTCTATGGCTGTATATCAAACGCGCATTTTCGATAATGCAGATCCGCGCCGAGCTTAGCACTTAGCCCGGTTTATACCGGCGGTAAAATGTAACGGCTTGTTGATGATAAACTTTTATACGACGGGAATCGCAAGCTAGGGTGTAAAAATTTCCTGCCTACTCTCGCGCGTACGCCCGGCGTTTCGAAAGTTATGCGCGGGAATCTGAAAGCGTCGTTAAAATTTTTCTCCCCCCCCCCCCCCAAGGGTATGGAGCTTTCTCTCGACTGCGAATTTTATCAATTTTCAAGCGTGTACAGAATATATGCGTTATTATAATAAATAACGTAAAAAGAACTCACCGAGTACAAGAATACGTGGTTCGGGTTGAGTGTAAGGATGGCTCATTCCCAAGGCCGAGGCCATGGAGGTTTGGACCGTCGGTTGTGAGTCTATCAGCCTCTCCTGATTGTGCGGTCGGGGTGGGCTCTTTGAGCGCGGCATGTCGAACGAGGTCAGCGTGTACGATCTCGCAAAGCTCACGTGCTTCTGCTTCGTTATTTGCGGCTGCTGTTGTTGCTGCTGTTGGTGCAACGCCGGGGTTAAAGGTTGCTGTTGGAGAGCCGAGCTGGGTAGGACCGAGCGAGGATTTTCCATCTTCGTCGATTCCTCGTCCTCTTGCAGCCATGTGTACCTGAATTTTCGAGAAACATAATGCACACACGTGGTGAGGCTACTGGCTATTATGGTTTACCTCGAATTTCGTGCTCGGACTCTGTGGTTGCCTGAGATTTTTAAATGTATAGTAAGAAATTACGTATCATCTATATGCAAAAAAATCGTATTTTATCCGAATCGAAATAAAATACACAAAAGGATATAGTATTTCGGTTATACGAAATGGCAAGTGTATATTTAGAGCTGCAGCCGGTGCACTGCTCTTTGATGAAACTTTGATGAACAATTTCGGTTATAGCCGCCACAAAACCGCCGAGCTAAACGAAAGCGCCGCAAATATGAAAGCTCGAGAGCCGCGATAAGTTACGGATCACACGGCGAGTATCGTTTACTTTGAAACTCCGACGCTAAGTATACATATTTATATATTCGTTGATGGATATTTTTTAATTAAGTTTCTCAAAAACTACTATAGACTCGATGAAGCGTATCCATATTAATAATATACATATAAGCGTTCGCCATATGCGAACGGAGTACAGAAAAGCGGCTTTTCGCTTGCTTCTCTCTCTCTCTTCCTCTCATTTCAATGCTCAAGAATATACACACGTGCATCGCGGCTATACGAGATATTGAACCCGCAGTCGGTTCATATTTGCGCTCGAAGAGCTAAAAATTGCAGTCGGTATAGATATACATGCGCGGCGAAACAATATTCCACGCTCGATTGTTTAGAAGGCAAATATTAGTGAGGTCAGGGGCGCGTGTATAGCGATAGACGCGTACTTTTATATATACGAGGAGAAAAAAGCTGCAGCTCTTTCAGAATATATATATATATATAGAGAGAGAGAGAGAGAGAAAGAGTAGAGGAGAGCTACTCGAGAGACGAGAAAATTAGCGAGATAAAGGGCGCGAGAAGCACTTGTAAGCCTCCTTCTTCGCCTAGATAGTATATAGTGTATTGTACCTATATAGCTCCTTGCGCTCGCTCGTTATATGTATACGCCCTATAAACGGTTTATGTAAAATCCCGTCTACACACCTCTGCAGAAATAAGGGACGTACACTATTATAGAGGACGAAGACGACGTTAACCTTTTCTTTTTCACGCGTTCATTGTAAGTATACGATACACGAGTTTGCCTCAAAGCCATATATGATGGAAATTCGACTGAGACACACAAAATAAACTCGTCAAGACTGAAGCTTCTGCCAAACTCGCGAGATAACAAGGAGAGACTTGGTTTTTCGAGCACTCGACAGGGGAAAAGTCTTTCTCGCAGCTTGTTTGAAAGTAAAAATATATAGCAGAGTCTAAGAAGAAAGCTGGTATGTTATTTAGTAGTTATTACGTGGCAACTCTATACGCAATATAATAGACCGAGAGCCGACGTCTCCTCAGAACAAGCCGCAAGAGACAGGAACAGAACAGGCTAATTCACAGATTCGCTGTTCACACGCTTTTATAGCGGTTTTCACATTTGTGTTGACATTCGCCACCTAGCGGTGAATAATGGCAAGGTACGTATCGACCATGAATGATACCCATTATTATCTCAAGAAAGATTTTAAACATTTCTTTTTTATAAAGTTTATACAAAAAATTTCGCTCCATTATCTACGACAAGCTTCTTTACACACTCACATCCAGACGACAATTCGTCTCTACCAGCTATACATAATATATTCCAGGACTAAAATATCCAAATTTTCCATACGCTCTCGCTCAATATTCTCATCTTCCCAACTACTGCACTTATATATACCAGCTAATTCTGCCTAATCAGAGCTCCTCGCGCGAGTCATTTCGCGAAATCGCGACTCGACACGCGGCTAATAATCCCGCAGCGGTGCTTATTACGAGTTGCGCGCATATAAGCGATTATCCGCTCGCGCAGTGCAGAGACAATCGCGCAATTGTTTCTCCGGGGGGCCCTATATACTGTACTCGGAGAAAAATACCGCATGAGAAAGGAGGGAAAATTGGCCGCTAGCGGTCTCTCTCTCTCGCTTTTCATTTTCCCGTCCCGCCACCGCAGCAGTTATAAATAATGAATGGAAGTAGAAGAGAGATGGCTTGGTGTTCAAGAAGAAAATCGATCTTGCTCTGGTGGCAGCAGGAGGAGGAGGAGACGTATTATAGTTACACGCTACTGCGGTTTGAGACTGAAGGAGCCGATTTTCGCGGATATATGTATAAAGGAGCTTTTCTGAGCTTGCGCTCTGCTTAATGAGCTCGGTAATTATTGGACCAACATAAAAGTGTTTTTTTTTGGGGGGACAATATTATCGCGTGCGATGAATCGGAAATTTATAGTTGAGGAAATAATAATATCGGAGTTTCGCTGGGATGTATTTTTAATGAATCGAGTCACGAGTACGTCATATATAGGCGTGATTATAAGCGAAAAGAGTCGAATATACTCGCGTTATCTCCAGTAAAATTACGACAGACAAAGGAGAAACATTTTTTGCTACATACATACACACACACAAGCGGTCGATGCCGTGTCTCGCCTTATCAGCGCGAGTCAACTTTCAACATTAATGCGCTTCCCGCTTCTATTTCCACGGTGCGCAAATCAATACCAGCAATTTTCCTCTGCGTACACGAGAATCATATAATGCGAGCTGAGTGCACTTGCTTGTCGCGGATTCTAGGCTGCCTGTGAACTCTCGAGCTTTTTCTCTTTCACTCAAGTCTCTGTACCTTATATATTATGTGCCGTACCACCGATCTTGTTATTATATGTATAGTTTTGATTTTATACATCAGAGTGAAAAGTTTCGCGTGCTGTATGCGCGAGGAATAACAAGTTTGGATGAGAGAAAAATTGACCCATTTGTCGTGTATATACTGAAGAGACTACTTCGTGCTCTCGAGATTCCGGGTTCAAGTTCACGAAATAGAGCACATCTTGGTAATCAAAGCTTAGACGTATAAGAAACGAGAGAGAGAGCTTTACTGCTATATGCCGACCTATTCAATGTCTCGCTTTCTCTCTGAAGAGGAGGCTTACAATGAACATCCGTATGTGTGTGTAGGCATATCTTATACGAATAGCAAATGAGAGCTTCTCGTGTAAAGATTGAGATGCAGAATACTTTTCAAGTACACGAGAGGATGATTTTAAGTAAATATTCATGAAACATTTTTTTTTTTATTTTAGAAAATCGCGTTATATTCTTTGTGCGAAATCGTGAAAGATAAAAGCTAGATACACACACGTAGCAGCCACTAAGTCTGTAAGTATATAAAACTGACTGTTTTTATTCGATGGATCGAATAACTCGTCTATCTTTGATCGATGTGTTCAGATAGCTATATTTCCGTACACGAAAAAAAATCCATTAACGTGTCCAACTCATCGAATTTCAAGACAAACATCATAATATCAGTATATACGACGCAATCCTACCTCTTGTGATCGAAGGAAGTGCAGAATGACTTTGGCCGCTTGCGAAAGTAGAAATTGTCGGTCCAGTCGTCCTCGTCGTCGTCCTCGACGTATCCAACACCGTACCTTGGCGGTAACCTGGGATAAGTCGAGTAAGGTTGTTGGTACATAATATGAAGAGGCTGCATCTGATGTCGTCCGCTTCCGCTGCGGCTGACGTGATAAGGATACGGATAGGGTTAGGGATCGTCGAAGAGGTTCTCGTCGCTTGGAGCGCTGCGTACGCAGGCAGAAAGGATCGACGCTTTGGCAGATGAGCTGCAGGGCGAAGGACCTCGACTCGTAAGGCAACCGAATATCCCGCCACCGGATTTCTCCACTGCGTCCAACTGTCGACTCGTTATGCAGTACTGCTCCTTGATGTCTTCCCGAGAGTACAGAGGTGTCAGGCCACGCTGCAACGACGAGGCGCCGTCGTGCAGGTCTACCTGTGTCGACACGTCCACCTGTCGACATGTCATTGGAATATTCTGTGTTTTATATACAGTCTATAGTTGATATGTGTATTTTTGCGGTTTCTGTACGTTGGACTCTAATGCTGGAGATAAAAACTGATCGAGTATAAGGTGGGGCTGCGTGTCGGTTAAAAAATATCGCTTCGAGATAAACGAGCTGGCGCTCGAAACTTTCAATCTGACTGAAATGGACTGTGCATTGTTCCACTTGAACTGCCGCAACTTTCTTATATTTTTTCTTGGGACGACACTTGATATTGGGATATACTTTTGGAGTATCGTAATAATGATCGCGCGTATATAATGAAGTTTTTTTTTTAATAATTTTTAGAGCGCGAAAATATTAAATAAGTCAGTTTAGATAACAATATTGCGTGAATAATTATGAAAATGGAACAGGTATGCCGATAATATAGAAATTGGCAATTAACGGCTTAAACTAATAATGTATATAATTCCAATAACCTGCGTTACGAGTTATGTAGCCGTTAAACGTAATCAACAACTAATAACGACAGTCGACTTCGTGAAGTACAAACGATTTGCAGCCTCCAGAATTGTCAGAATTTTGTACAATGATTTTGATAAAATTTTTAATTTGTCTCTCATAAAAAACATAACCTTCACGATACGTATTATCAAGGAAGATTATTTTATTTATAAAGATGAAGAAGCCACGAATAATTCTGTATGATATAGTTTTCTATGGCATTATACTGCTTAAAATCGTTTTCCAATAGATTATTTTTACGTAGCTTATCGAGTAATAGTAATTCGAGTAAATCAATGTGACATTATATTGCTCAATACCATGCCAGACGTAATAAGAATAAATAAAACCTTCCACATTCGTATGTTAGGCACGAATGACATACATAGAGATCGAAGCCAAATTAATTCTCAGGAGGATAAGAATTGGCAGCGTTTTCGACTAGAAATACAAATTTAAATCCTCGAGGATTTACAACCCTTCGTTTACTTTCTCGTGAATCGTATAAATAATACGCGATACAATAATCGATTAGCAGTATAGTTGGGTCTTCATTTAATTGATCAGTATAATAAAAGGAACTGATTAACGGCGTCAATGGAAAGTCAAATACTAAAAGAAAAAATACTGGAGCATAGACGCGATATCGACATCAACACAATAATTTCACCCAATTTGAATAATCTCAGCTTATCATAAATGCGCGGTAAATTTATATGCCGTCATTTTTTTTCTAAATACTGCATTTACTATACAGCATGTGTTTGAAACGTGATTGATATTAAAAGATGGGTTATTGATGAAATATTTTTATCCTAAAGGCCGTCTCTTACGAACAAGATTATTAATATACGCACCCGTGTATGTTGCAAGATATTATAAAAACCAACAAAAGAGAGTCTTTTGATTTTATGAAAAACAACAAAAGCCAAACGAAATTTCAGTATACACCCTCACTCGACGCAACGCGCTCCTCACGTCTCATTGAATTTTCAAAGTTCAAGTCGCGATAAACTTAGTTTCCCCAGTCTGATTATCAAAGAGGGCAAAAAAGCATCTTACAAGTTATCCGCGGTCAAAGTTTTATCCTCAACAAGGTGCGTTGGCACGGGGCCGCAGCGCGCGCACGTGAGCAAATATCGCCCAGCATGTCCTTCTATAATATATACATTATAATAACCCTCTCCTCGTACAAGCTTCCTTGGTAATTTATGCATCATATTCAATACGATAACTTTCTCCTATAAAAAATATAACAATATAATTAACGCGAATATATACACATCAGCATTAAAGCCTGCAGTTAACAAAGATCCTATATATATATTACAACCGCATATTGCATCGGGCGCGCGCGTTATCTAGATTTGCATATAACCGATTAATTATGCGTATGTAGCAGAGAGAAAGTGCATCGAGCGCTGCAGCGGCGGGCCTTAATCGAATCCCCGCGCTAGGACGAAAACAAAGAGGGCGGCTGCTCGCGCGAGTACTGTAATTCGCTTCGACCTAAGCATCCTATAATCGGGTCACCCACATACGGCGGATAGAGTATATAGTAGCGCGCGCGCATAGAACGCCCAGGACACGTAATATATAGAGCCGCGCGCAGGAGCAGGGGCGTGTTTACACTGTAAATGTTTTCGCGCGCTCTAGCGCGCGGTCCAGCGACTTTCTATGCGCTATATATATGTATTTATACACACTATTCCTCGTGCTCGTGGTTAATTACTTTTCAAAATTACAATCGATAGGATATATCGAAGCCATATACTATGCGTGTTGGATGTGTACACTAATGGATATATGAATTAATCATCGCTGTGAATAAAAAAAAAGAAGGTTCTCTCAGCGCTGCAATTATCGATTGCCAGAGCTGATGGCTCACGGTCATACCCCCTATATAGATAGGGGTTCTGCTGTGTAATACACAGAAGAACGCATGAACGGAAAACTGGGTTATGATCAGCGAAGAAGAAGAAGAAGAAGTAGAAGAGGGTGACACTGACCTGCGAGTGATGGGTCTGGTTCTGCTGCAGCTGATAAGGAGCACCGGGCAAACTCCGCGGGTCCATCTGTAGCTCGGCAGGCCTCATCTGCTGCTGCTGCTGCTGCTGCTGCTGCGAGGAGGCTGCAGTAGCGACGGGTGCTCCTGGACCCCCGGGCATGGCAGCCTGGACGACCACCGGCCTCGGGCGGCCGCACCGCCTCCGGTGCCGCCGCTGCTCGCTCCGTGGCAGCCAAAGCGACGAGAGCGAGCCTACCTATCGATCTCTCCCGCACAACACTAAACTCTCTCTCTCTCTCAGCTCTCAGCTCTCTTTCTCTCCTCTCTTTCTACGATCAGCTTCTCAGCACCACCTACTCTTCTGCTACTCTCTTCCTCTCTCTCCCTTTCAGCTACTTCTTCCTCCTCGCAGCTCCATACTCTGATGCTTCTCGGAAGACTGGTACTCTCTGCTCTGTGCAGGAGCCCTGATGTGCAACACGCACACATACACACAAGCGTGCGCTGAACCTGTGCGCGACGGAAACCACCGGACGCCCACGCGAGAGACGAAGATGATGATCCTACAGCTTCACGGCGCCTGCGCGCTGACGGAGATGCTCTCTCTGGACCAGACTTTTACCTACCCTCGTGAACGAGCCGGAGGTCGGTAATACGCCGACTGATACTACTGGCATCAGCAGAGATGCTGCTGCTGGTGAAGGGGATGCGAGATTTTAACGACTGGAGCTCTGTCCTCGCTTATGTGCTACTCTCGAATCGATCCGGTAGAGCTCTGATGCCGGATGAAGATGGATTTGTCGAGATTTTTAATGGGCGACGCGAGTGATTAACGAGCAATCTGTCCTACTGCAATTGCCACTGGCAGATTATATAGCTCTTTCTCTCTTGATCTCTCCTTGTGTGTTGTGGCTGGCTTTTCATCTCGCGATGTATGCGATGTTTTTATGGGCTTGCTTTTGTTCTGTGTGCGTTATATATTTTTATAATATTTACGCCGGCGCGGGGGCGTGGTTGTACAGCCGGTTTTATTATAACACACTTCGCGAGGAAATTTAACGAATTTACGCTGAATATAGAGAGTCTATTCAAGTATGAGAAATACAGAGTCGAGGGATTTTCCGGAAGTGCCAATAATTTATACTCAGCATCGTTCCTAGTGTACACTTTTCCGTATTTTCTTTCTTTCTTAATCCAATTTAGAAAAATCAATACATCGTTCTCGAGAAAAGAAATTCGAGAGACCCGCCTCGCGCGAAATTAAAAGATGTGAAGATAAAGCATTAATTTCCGACGTACGCCTCTTATCTCAAAATTGAAAAAAATTTTAACAGGACTTTCCAAGCAAATCCCATCATCCTCCACAGTGTGATCGCTTTGGATTAAAGCCTCGTGGACGCGCGGTATCGTTGCCACCAGTCAGCTGTCTCCGTGTGTTATAATTCGCGAAACGAAAGATGCAGCGACACCCGCGCCTCGTATAACGCTTTCGTCCTGAATTAATATACTTGTGGCTTTTTTCATCACTTTGTAAATTATCGCGCTTATTCTTTGAATCGATATATAACTGGATTATGTGCTGTTGCTGACAGCTGAGCTAATAGGAGATAATAATTCATCGCGAAATAATAATGCGAGCGACGTGTCTCCTGTAATGTAAGTATTATACTCGTTTATAATTGAATTTCTTTCGTGAGGCATGTCGATTATGACTTCTGTATAATCTAAATTTAGATATCTAATCGTTCGTTAGCTTAAGGGCGGTATATTTATCAAACTTTTGCGTTTAATATAAAGGAGATACTGCTCTGCTGAGCTTTGACGCGGCGCAAACGTGTATTAATTGAGCGTCGGGTTAATTATTCACTGGAAATTCAGATTACATTGTGTATGTTAACTCACAGTGTTTTGCCCTGTTTCCGACGCTCCGTCTATTGCAGGAAAACAAAGAGAGTAGCTCGAAAACTATGCTTTGATTTAGACGCGCCAATTAATTCAAGGAATTCACCGGAAAATCTTGCTGAATTTCACTTTAGGTATTATACATATAACAATATAGCCTATGTCACGACGAAATTGCTTTTTCGCAAGGCGAAAATCAAAGTGTCTGAAAACAGAATTTATGATAAAAGTTCTAAATCATTTATATATATACCTACACAGCCACACGGGGTACAATATTCCGAGAAACGTTTACTCGCTCTCGCGCAGCAGAAATAAAAAAGACGAGTTGGAAACATGTTTTGCGAATCGAAAATTTCATACAAAGAAAGTTGGAAAACTTTCGCACTGTGTATAATCCGGAGAAACTTCTCGCAGCAGTAGAATCGTTCAATTTATCCTCGACAGTATAGAGGCTGTATATCAATCCGTACCGGCGTCATCTGACGGCTACTGCAATTGAATGGGAAGCAACAAAGAAAAAGCGTATATATGCGACTAACTTTCGAGAGAGAAGTCACTTTAACTTCGACTGATTGTTGTTCGTATAATTATACCAATGTGATATCACCGAGTTTCCAGAAAGAAACAACATCGTCAACTTTGCTGACGCTTTGATGTTTAGCCGCGGGAATATCGCCTGCTTTTTTGACGATAAAGTTGGAGGCGCGAGTAATGCTCGTGAATTATTCAGTGCGCAACGTTTTAGAGTTACTTTGTGTTTATTGGCCGATGATAAACTTCGATACTATATAGCCGAGCGTTGAGTGAGCAGCCGTATAATCTAACGATTACACTGGATATGGGAGGTAATCGCGGAAGAGATGAAAAGTAAATATAATAACCCAATTTTCTCCATCCTCAATATCTTCGAAAAGAAAGTCAGGATTCTTCGAGCAGACACACACACACTTTAAAAAGTGGCCAACGTATATCGCGTCTATTTCGTCCTTAGTATATAAGCCAACTTGTAGAGGAGTTTGAAAGAGTTGATTCCCGGCGCGAGCCAGCAGTACAAATTTCTTATCGTTTGAAAAGTTAAATCTCCCCAGCAGAGCAAGTAAAAGTCTTTTATCTCTCGACTTTATATACTTACTTTCTCGGCCAATGCTCGCCGCGTGTTTTCCTCTCCCTCGAAACGAGCAACTGTGTACGACAAGTTTACACACATAGTCGTATATATGTATATGTAAGTATACTATATATAACAACCCGTGTCCAATAAGACTTCATTATTTAGCTCGGCGCGACTCTCGCGAGAAGGTATAAACATAAAATTTCGGTTTGTTAAAATTACAGCAGTTGCTCGCTGCGATAAACAACCTCGTCCTTTTATATTTCTCCGAGTTTAGCTTTCCAGTCGCGTGAACGTCGACAGATTGCGCCCCATAAATTTGCAAATGTTATATAGCAGAGAAAGAGAGAGGGTGAGAGAAATCAGTGTCGTCCTCTTTTTCCGAGAGAGAATGTGCGGCCTTCGGCTCGTCGTCGTCCACACCACTGACTTGTTCTCGCGAACTACTAAGGGAGAGAGAGGATATTAGGACGATGCTTCCTTCCTCCGAGCACCGGACGTCTGTCGCATACTTTCGTTCATCCTTCGTTGCTGCTGCGACGTGTCCTGCGTTATATTATTATTATTATTATTATTGTTAGTATTGCGAATGTATAGGCTGTGGAATACGAAACGAGAGAAATGCATAAAACATCGGATCATATTGATCCACGTGTCGAATCAAATTGGCTATAGCGAGAACGAAATTCCATCCGGAGTTATTACATTTTTTTTTGCCGGAGCCTCGACGGTATATATTACTCTGTAACGTCAGATGGAAATTAGTATTTTTTTCTTTCGTCTCGGTGATCACTATTGCGGGACATTATTTGTTTGGGAAAAACTTTTCCGATTAAAACATTGGACGCTGCTGCGTATGCTGCTTTTCGAATTTGCATGCTGACCTCGTTCGATTTTTTTTTTTTTGTCGTTTAATATAAGGTTCGGTTTTACATGCAAAGGGA
The DNA here is from genome assembly GCA_900474305.1 of Cecidostiba fungosa. Lineage (NCBI taxonomy): Eukaryota > Metazoa > Arthropoda > Insecta > Hymenoptera > Pteromalidae > Cecidostiba > Cecidostiba fungosa. The sequence continues at coordinate 88,670 of UCOJ01000383.1, forward strand.
GAAAGTTGTTCGGTGAAATGGATGCGTTGAATTATTATTATTTGGTTACTGTTTTTGCTCGTTTGAGGAATAAAAGAAAAAATATAATATTTCAAGTGAAATGTATCAACAGTTGTTCCCACTTGATTACGGGGATTATCGTGCTTTAGATCGTATATATAAAGAGGATCACGATAGATTTATCTTTGTCAATTAAGTAACTGTAGCAGCAGCTGTTCCGCGTATCTGTGGAATATCTCAAATTTTGGATATGTGGCTCACGTACGTGTGGCAATAGAAGGAGAAAGCTACTGCGAGAGACTTATCAGATTTGGCCTTTTCCACTTTCAGTCATATATTGATCAAAGAAGTATCTCTATATATTATTATCTTGATTCGAGTAATTAATGGCTGAATCAATTGAGTTTTACAAGATTTTTCCTTTCAGCACTCTTATTAAGTAGACTCAGTTGCAGTTATAGCATAAGTGGCAGTTTTGGTAAGATTAAGACGAGGGAAATGGAAAAGTGCCTATGCGCCACCTGTCGTCGCTAGCCAGAAACTCGAATAGTTCAAGTGGTGGGAGAAATTAGTCTTTTTTCTTCGTGCATTACGGCTATAAACATACTATAGACTCGGTTACTTATTCGTCCAAATCCATCAGAAAATAACATTCGTATTCACACGATGTTTCCCAAGTCACCGCAGTTTCTTTAATTCACTTCTAATCTCGTCTCGCTCTCGAGCAGCCAGAAATAAAACAAAGTTCTTCACGTGGTGTGGAATGACGTTTGTTGAAATTGAGCGCGAGCATAAACAGTAGGGAAAGCCATTGAAAGTCAAGCCATTTTCCTAAGCGAAAGAGACCTTCTTCTCGTATCTTCGTCTGAAAAGATCCCCTTCACTAGCTGCACACGGGACAAAAATCTCTAAAGTTTCTCCTCCTACACACCAGATGCTAGTTTTCTCATCTCCACTGAAACTTGTCGCCGGGAATCAGGAAATTAAAAAAATAATCATGTTTGATAATAAACGTAAAAGCTGCAGAAGTATTAGAAGAACCTTCGCATTCATCAACTCCTAATTTACCGAAAACAAGGTATGGTCAATCATCTTCAATAATCCATAGGTTTTTCAACAATAGCACAAAGGGAAAACAACGGCAAAGCTTCCGTAAATAAATATACAATCGAGTTGCATATACAGCTGATGCACAGAGAAAGCGGAAGCTATTCTGTATAGCGTTTGGCATGCCAGCTGATAATGGAATTATACGTCGGGCAATTAGCTTAATCGTCGAATCGCGTTGCTATACAGACGCCGCTGACGCAGTATATAGTAGTACAGCGTTGAGTTCTAGATCGACGGATCCATCATATATCGCAAGTAATATAACATGCGCACAACGGAAAGCATCATCATCGCTTTCTCTCAGTAGATATATATACTATATACGCATCGGCATCTCTCCATAATTCACTATACCGATACAATCACACACGGCACAAAAGTCGCACTTAATAAGAAACGTCGAGCTGAAAGAACGCTAATTTGTCTTCTATAGAGAGTTTGGGACAGTACATGATGGCCAATCGATCGGCCGAGAAATAACGCGCGCGTCATTGACGCATCGAATCCGGCCTCGTGTGGTGCGCTCCAGTTATATCGCACGCACGTGAAAACAAACATCACACACAGGCTTGAATTTATAGAAGCCAAGAGTCGATCCCTACTTTTTCCCGCGCTATCTGTTTTATATATATATAACGCGATAGAGAAAGAGAGAGAGAGAGAGAGAGAGAGAGAAGCGAGAAGAGCGTCAGTAGTCGCCGGAAAGTTTCGTCGGGCTAATCGTGCGGCGCGTCTCGTCTTTTTTTTTCTGTCCTTATATATATATTATCCGTGTGCATCTGCAGGGTGAAGAAGAAGAAGAAGAAGAAAATCGAGGGAAGACTGCTGCTGCTGCTGCTCTAATAAGAAAACTTTATCGGCGCTCTCTTTTCATCATCGCCGGCAGCGTTATCTCTCTCTCTCTCCCTCTGTTTCTCTGCAGCGTCTAATTAACGCGGGCCGACGCGAATTTTCGCGAATGAACGCCGAGAGTGCCAAGGAATTGCGGTAGTACCGCCAACTTTCAGAGAAGCAGAGTTCGTGGTTTTGCTTTATGGCACGGCACTGGTAAATTGCTTCTCGGAGCGCTTCAATCGGTCGCCAAATTCGCCGTGAAGTGGTCGAGAGGGACGCGATATTTCGCCGGCCGAGAAAGCTCCGATTCTTATCGTCCGAGAGATGAATATAAATGTGTATAATATTTACATGTTTGTTTTCAACATATAATGCACACGTAATCCAATACATATAGTGAAGCTATACTTTCGCATAATACACAGTGTGTGTGTTTGCATCTGTCTGCGTGTCATGTCCCATAATCCAAGCAGTGATTTATCTAAAGCTGTCAGACCGCACTAAACTACACACTTCTCCGAGCCACATCCTCTCTCTTTCTCTCGGCTATCAGCGTATATATATGTATATTTATGTGTACACACGTAAAAGCGGAAAAATGTTTGCTCTCGTCGGTTTGAATAACCTTAGCCTCTTTTCCCGCGCCACGTCGACGAAGTTCCAGAAGAACATTAAAAGCTGCACGAGAGAATTTTTCTGATAAATGATGCATCACGACGACTATGGAGACGGAAAATCGGGTGGTGTTGAACGTCGGCGGTATAAGGCACGAGACATACAAGGCGACGCTGAAGAAAATACCGGCGACTCGACTCTCCCGTCTGACTGAGGCAGTCGTCAATTACGATCCTATACTCAACGAGTACTTCTTCGACAGGCATCCGGGTGTCTTTGGCCAAGTGTTGAATTACTATCGCACTGGTAAACTACATTATCCGACCGATGTCTGCGGCCCGCTATTCGAAGAGGAGCTTGAATTCTGGGGCCTTGATTCCAATCAGGTTCGTCTCTCTTGAAAAATCAAATCGAGCTTGCGATTCTATATAAGTGTGTGTGTGGAGTATATCTTCTTAGCTCTCATGCAGTGTATACGCTTGATCGGCTTTGCTGAGAGTCTTGTCCTTCTTTTTTTTTATACTTGTTCTTCTTCTTCTACGTGGTCGTCGTCTGCTTTTTTGCTCCGATATTTACCTCGCGATACTCGACAAAGAACATCACGAGGCAAAGACAGCCTTCTAGGTTTTCCTTTTGCTTCTGCTCACTTTGCTTTGCGTATCGGGTTATGCGAGGATTTCGACTTGTGTACAACTTTTTATTCTGCTTGTGTGCGTAAACGCATGCTATTATTGTGAATTAATTTATTACTAATCGACGCACTTGATCGATATTAATTCGACTTGATGACTGTTCCGGACTTATTGTTATACTTCTAGTAAAGCTATAAATAGAGAGGGTAACATATGTAGCGCTCTAAATTATCTGCGCTATCAAATGTTGACCAAGTATGTATATGTATATGCACACTATCTGGCTTAAATTAATAAATCGAGGAATAACGTCATGAGGCGTTAAGTGAAAAGAAAACATCAAGGTTATAACTAACTTTTCAAATACATTTTTTTTTTTTTTTTGTAAATGCTGACACTTGAGTGCTCGACACGATTCCATTAGCCTACACTACTTAGTTTTAAAAGGGGAATAGTTCAGACTAATATTTTCCCAGCAAATGTGCGAAAACATAAAAGGAAAATATGACTAATGCAAACATCTTGCTAAAATAGACCGTCTATACAAGTTGATAGAATCCGATACACACGTAGTCGCGAGCTTTCGGTCAGTAAAGCTCGTATTTTGATAAAATTCAATTCTACGCTACGTATGAAGCAATAATAATTAACAATATTAATAGGCAAATATCACGCAAATAAATCGCCCATATCCTGACGCTCATAATAATCCCCAAACGATATCCATATTCGTAAATATAAATGTAAATTCGCCGACACGCAGTTCCCTCTCTACGTTTACCAAGAAATTTATTGCTTATCGGTCCAGCGCAAGTGAATTAAAAACGCCATTAATTACACTATAGCCAAAGATCAGATCTGTATTTCAATTATAACCGGGTAATAATGACGGCCGATAAATGCACGCGCGCGCGCGCGTGTGTTCCCGATAAAATTCACTTCCAATAAGTACGCTCGAACGCGATCGCGCGCGTAAATTCAACTATAAACGCGCATCTCGATTGCGAAGCGTAAAACCGCTAATACGAATTTGAAATTCAGTAGCAGACATGTATAGAGCGACGCTGTTAAGTGCCTAATACTCATTACATGGTTATATACTGAGTGGATATGGGCTCAGGGACGCTTGTATTCGTGACCCGATGCAAAAACTTCGATGGTTTTAGACTGTGGAGCTTGCGATCGTTGGTGTGGAAAGGCTTATTGTGGTTGGATGTGTGAATCTGATACGCTTAGAAACGACGAGCAGAAAATGAACGTTATTTTTTTTTTCTTGAAAATCATAATAATCTAACATAAAGCCCGAGGAAATACCTCAGTTATATGTGCTTCTCCACGTGTACTCAATTCGTAGTGTGTGTATATGTATATGTGTCGCTCCTTCTTCCTTATACGCGTCCCTAAAATGAAGTAGCGAGTCGCGCTGCAGTAGTTGCGTGTTGGCTATAACCATAAAAGCTTTCCTGAATGACGGATGCAAATTGTTTGCTTCGGATAATTTTGTTTATGCGTGCTCGTTGATGCTTTGTCACCTTGATACAGTTATTGCATGCAAACGCGTTATTCGCCTCTCGACTTATCTACCTGATAGCCGTAGCAATTAGAGTCAAGTGTTTTTACTGCTAGCTTCGCACGTGAGCTTTTTAAACTTTACCGAAAGCTCGGATCGATATTTTATAATTCGAAAGCTTGATTTACAGACGTCATAAGTTACATAATGGAACGAAATTTTATGCATATCTTTTTTTCATATATCAATAGAATATTATTATTACAATTAAACGGAAGAAACGATTGATGTACATCTCGCACACTCCATATAATTCTCTCTCTCTCTAAAATAGCTCTCGGAATCGGTACGGCCTTGCAAAGAGCACAAAGAGCGCGATTCGAATTTATTTTCGACTATATACTCTTCCCGCGCGTCTGCGTTTTTTCTCCCCTCTTCCCGAATTAGGTACATCTGACGCCATATCCCGGGGAAATACATAAGGCGAGAGCTTGCGCGCGAAATCGCAGTCAATAAAAGCGAATCTTCGGGGAAAAGCGCTGGCGAATCTATTTCCAACCGGCAAATATTTCTAAGCTAATGGATATATATCCGCAGCGCGGTTCACCCGATAACGACAGTCGCTCGTAAATTCCCGAACATTAGCGCGTCTTAACGCTCCTCATAAACGGTTCATCTCCGCAAACTGCCTATTTTAAAACCGACGCTTCTCTCTATTCCACTGCGAACGACCAAACAATGTTAATGCGAAGACGAGATTTCCGTATTAGAATAACCTCTGGGGTCGTATATAATCGTGGTTGAAACCGCGAGCGAATTCAATTTAGCTTTTTGGAGAGTATCATACATCAAAGTGCGCAGATATACTCGCGCTCATCACGTATATTATATAATATATATAAGCGCGAATGAAGATTTATAAAATTCAAACAATATTGCATCAGCGATACATGAATATTGTACGATACGTGCAATTTTAAATATTCATGAATCGCGTGCTATATATTATTTATTATGTATATATCTACGTGTTGCTAATCATGCGAAAGTTCGATGATTGAATATATGTTTAATTTTCATTTGCAAATATTTCCTCGACGCAAAAAATAGACGGTTCAGTTAATTTTATATTGGAGAACGAGCGGTATATAATTGATGCTGTGAACTGTGATGTGTTTTAACGTGTTTCGCTTTTTAATCAAAGGGTAAATATTTATTCATCGCTCTCACTTCGTCAAAGAGTTAATTTGAACAACTTTTTTTTTCCACTCAACGCGTATTTACGTACACATCCCCGGCTCTTTTAGTTTCGAGTCCGGCTCACTCGAAAACGACATTACCAAATTATATGAATGACCGTCAACGTAAATTTGTTTGCTATAGAAATTCTTTCAGGACATGACGAGTAAGAGTAAAAGCATCATCTCGAAAAAACCAAAGTTGTTCCAGAGCATTACACTCGAGATAAAACGCGCGAAGAGCGTATTCAAGCACGGTGTAAAAGCTCTCTCTCTCTCTCTCTCTCTGGAGAAAAAAAGCTCGAAATCGATGAAGAATACATCGGAGACGCTCTCATTTTTTCCCCTCTAAAAATTCAGCCTGAGAGTTGCAGCAGTCGTGTGACGTCGCTTATCTCTCTTTCGACACGTGCGAAAAAGCTGTTGTATATAATAGATATAATACATATCTGTCTCGCAGGAGCATCGCATCTTGTAAATAAGACGAAATCGCTGAGGACGGATCTCCGTGAGCTTTTATGCGTCGTAAAACCATATCCCAAAAGCATCGTCGCCTCGTCGTCTCCGTGAAAAAGTGCTTAAGCTTCTCTCTCTCTCTTTCTCTCGGCTGCAGAGAGATCCTATCAATCTCGCGTATAGAGGGGGTGTGCCGCAGGCGGCTTATCGATTTGCGATTTAAAACTCGCGAGAGAAAGTGGATCGACGGGCTGCACGCGACTTCCCTGCAGAAAAGAATGACTGGCTGGCTACTCTCTCCGACCATAAGTCATATATATATACCTATATATACACGTACGTAGAGAGAGAGAGAGAGCGAGAGAGCTTCACACGCCAAGCCATTATATCGATGTGCCGGACGAAGCTTTTCCCCGTACACCGTGGTGGCCGACCCTCCGGGAATATAGCCGTGTACACACTATATCGCTGGAACGTACGCTAGAGCTTTACTGCGGTGAAAATGAAGCAAGCACGCGCGAAACTTTTGCATGAGTCCCGCAGGGCCGCGACAGAGTGAGAGAAGCTTTGCTGCAACGGGGATATCGTTCTCTCTCTCTCTCTCTCTCTCTCTCTCTCGACTCTCGAGAATCATGCACGCGGCTCGAATGGTAATCGGAAATCGTGCAGTGATCCTGTCTCCACGTGCACACGTAACTATATGCTGGGGACGATTGGTTTATGTTTTTTTAATCGAATGTTTCCGCGCCGAGAGAGAGAGAGCTTTAATTTCCGATTCGCTCTGATTTTTTCGTCTCTTCCTCTCGGGGGAGCTTTACTGGATTTGTATATGGGCTTGTGGCTTTTCGTGGATTTCAGCTGGCTTTGATCGAGATGATATTTTTATTTTATTGTTCAATTAGGAATACTCGGACTGATGCACAAATGATTTTCAAAGTGTTTATCACGTGTTTCCTGGTATAAAGCCGTTAAGGATAAAATTTAGTTGAATTTTAAGAGCATTAAATTTTGAATAATCCGCCTCTACTTAACCTACGCTGTAGTTAAAATTTCAGAATTGCAAGCTTATTAAAATCAGTTATACACGTCTCGGGGAGGAAAAACTTTACGAGCAACGTCGCAAACGCTTTTAGCCCACGGATTAAAAAGGACCTTCTCTCTCTCTCTCTCTCTCTCTCTCTCTCTCTCTGTATAAAATCTTGTTTGCGTATATCTGGTGCATAAAAGCACAGTTTCTTTTTTAATGCGTACGTGCGTATGTTAAAAAGCTCTAAAGTCCAGAGAGAAGAGCGAGTTTTGATTGCGAGCATATAACTGCGTGTAACGCACAGTATAATCACGCAAAAGTGTCTCTTCAGTTGAGTACAACACACAAAGCAGTTTATTTTCGCAAATTAACCGGTGGACAATCTATTCAAGCTCAAATAATAAGCACAAATCCCAACCGACACCAAAACACAGAGATGAGTAAACAATCCCCGAGCAAACTCTCAGAGGGACAGCAGTACATCGTAATATTAACGAAACAAACATTTGCCGCAGGTAGAGCCATGTTGCTGGAGCACGTACAGCGTATACCGTGACACCCAATCGACCCTTGCTATCCTGGACAAGCTTGACGTTGATGGTGAGCGGAATCATCAGAACGAAACTCAGCTCTTCAGTAGTTACGAGGAGGAGTACGTGAGAGGCCAGTTGACGCGTTGGCAAAGGCTCAAACCGCGTATCTGGGCACTGTTTGATGAGCCCTACTCGTCGAATGTGGCTAAACTGTTGGCTAGCTTGTCTATACTATTTATCTGCTTGTCGGTCCTGTCGTTCTGCCTCAAGACACTTGACCCGCCACTTAAACGAGATGCTGAGAATGTTACTGATGATACAGCTATTGGCGATGAGAATGGACAGAGTTACCGGACCAATGGAATGCTGTACTATCTCGAACACACGTGTAACGCTTGGTTCACTTTGGAGATTGCTATACGATGCGCTGTAAGTTTTTCGTCATTTTTTTTAGGGTGATTGATTATTTTTTTTTTTAAGTTCAAGTGTTTTTATACTTAAAAGTGCATTCAGGTTAAGTAGTTACGCCAGAAACGTGTCAGACACCTGGTTGTAATGCTTTTTTTAATAATATTAAAATATTCAACTGGTATTGAAATTATATAGCAGTGACTCAACGACGGGTTCTCGAGCTGATACGCGGCGCAAGCGTCGCAGTGTAATCCGACCGATATTGTATAAGTCAAAGCGAACGTCACAAAGTCGAGTGCTGTGAGTAGACGATGATGGAGTATTTCCGACGAGACACAACTTTTTTTTTCTGTACATTCTGAGATGAAAAAATTCTCATGTAACCTTAAACTATTCATACAGATATTAACAATCAATAATAAAAAAAACGCGATTGAATACAACCTCGTAGTCTAGGAAGTCTAGTAATCCGTTGAAGCGTTCAACAACGCCTTATACATCAAAATCAAAGAGGATTTTTCAGCCCCCTTAATCCGAGTAAATCCTCAGCTGCTCGACGCCAATCTTAACGACAATGAACTTCTGAAGAGGATCCCATCATCGTCGAGCAAAAGCACCTTAAGTAGAGATAGAGCTATATGAATAAAAGCTCGAAAGCGCGATAGAAATCTATAATAGCATCAGCACACCGGATGTAGCTAGACGACGACAACGGTACAATGTGTGTTGGGGATAATAATAATAAGAGTATAGTCTCGTGCGTCATATCATATCGCGACATATGACATTTTATCTCTACGGGCAGCTGTGTCCCAGCTAAGTTTGCCGCTGCAGTGAGTTTCAAGAGGGGGGAACACGATGATGATGATACGCTTCCTCTCGATTGCAGGTCAGTCCAAGCCTGAGGCGTTTCGCAGCCTCCCCTGTGAACATGATCGATCTGGCCGCGACGCTGAGCTTCTACGCGGAATTCCTGGCTCAAGGTTCGCCTTCGGTACAGCTCGGACTCTATCTCGAGCTGCTTTCGATCGTACGCGTCTTGAGGCTGTTCAAGCTCACGAGACACTCGCTTGGTCTGCGTATACTCATGCACACTTTCAAGGCCTCGGCTAAGGTGCTTGCACTCCTCGTCTTCTTTCTCATCCTGGGCATCGTTCTCTTCGCCAGTTTGATTTATTACGCCGAGAGATTGCAGGTATATATAATTCTTTGACTTTATATTTTTTATAAACTTTACTCCAGCTTTTTTCTCCTCGGAGCTACTTGTCATTCCGTTTTTCTCGTTTGGAGAAAGAGGCTTATTCTTCGGAGAGAGAGAAAGCTGTATTAATATTATAGCGCGGATAAGCGAAGTTTGAACTTTAGCCGAATATCATTAGCATCCTTAATTTTAATGCGCCTTTCTTTGCTCGCCTTTTCTCTCTCTCTTAACCGCGCTTACTTTTCTTTCAATCCATTTAACGCTCGCGCGCAACTTCTCGTTATATTACTCGAGCGTTTACTTAAACATTTATCGTAATTTATCGCTTTTACTCGGCCATTAGCTCGAGGGGCGACCCATCAGAGACAAGCAAACACATTTTCTTATTTATACATGCGAATGCTCCGAGAGCGGATATATAAATATATATATACACGAAGCGCGCCGGTTATTTAATTACAAAGTACACCCAATTTCACTCGAGCTTTTGGGCTATAGCTGTATATTATACACAGACAGAGAAAAACATCATCGGGCCTCGAGGTATTTTTGCGCGAGATTTTTGATTTATCATACGTACGCGAGAAAGAATGGAGAGCGCACCTCGTGAATTATTGGAACGGTAACAAGGGCAAGATTAATTATACTCCGGGAGTAAGCAAAAATTGAAATGTATAACTAATATATATATATGAATCCGCCTTTTCGGAATTGTTCGACGTTTTTTCTCATTCCCTCTCCGACGGCAATTTCTCATGTCCGCAAGTGGGAACAAAACCGCACACCCGAAATCTTTATACCTCCCGGAAAAGGAACGACGAATTCTTCTTTTTATATTATTATATATCTACCGGAGAGATGGTCAGGACGTTCTCGAGCATCCTAAATTAAAAGCCCGGCGAACGTATTATATTTTTTATCGCGTATCGTAAAAAAGCTCGCCTCTGTACACTCTCGGCGCGATAATTAAGAACAGAGTCGGAGTGCGAGAAGGCGCTGAGAATTATTACGGCTGATGTTTTTTAGCAATTCTTTTTAACCCTGAATCGTTATATATATATAACGTCGAGTTCAATCTCTTTAAATTGTGAAATGGTAAATTACAGTTGAGCTTTTGTCCTCTGTTATATAGAGGGCTTTTTATCGTTGTCTGATATATTGCAATGTGATGAAAATATACATACGTCGTGTGGAATAAACGTATATAACACTCCTTTTTGAGCGATAAATTATTTTGACGTGATTCGAGCGAACTTTTCGATATAGTGTAACTTTTGAATTTATTCTAATGGATCGTAAATACAGGGAAAGTTACTTTCGCTATATGCATCGGGAATTTATATCACAATGATTCTCGACATTAACATTCTTTGGAAAAAAAAACTAAAAGTCGAATTTTTCCGCTCAATCGATGCGATTTGAAAAACGCCAATCAATCATAAAATCATTTTTTCGTATAATATACTGAATTATACATCTACTATAGTATCCACGATTTTACTCGAATAAACACAGCTCCGCAATATCGCGGATCTCAAACGCAAGCATAACATTGTTATATCAGTACATCATCATTATTCGCAACGCAACACACTGCATACAATAATTCAAATACAACAGTATCAACACACACGCCGTTCACACGTATATAAACATACGCTTTGAGCAATTTCAAAGTGCAAAATAAATGGAGGGAAAAAGCTTGCACGAGGCTTTATAAAACTTGCAAGCCAGCCTTGACAGTATAAATCTTCCTGAATTTCGTTTTTCGCAGGATAACCCGGATAACGATTTCAAGAGCATTCCCGCGGGCCTGTGGTGGGCCCTTGTGACAATGACGACGGTTGGCTACGGCGACATGACTCCTAAAACTTTCCCCGGCATGTTTATCGGTGGCTTGTGTGCACTTGCCGGTGTACTCACTATAGCGCTGCCCGTCCCTGTCATCGTCAGCAACTTTTCGATGTTCTATTCTCATACCCAGGTTACGTATATATGTATACGCGCTATTCAACTCTATTTTTTATTTTAAAAATCTATAATATTTACAGCAGACCAACGATTTATTAATTTTACATAAAAGCTAATGCGATAACGCTGTTTAGAAATAAATTTTCATTTAACGTCTTACGCGTGGAACATTTTATACGTGTAGCATCGCGCGTAATTGAATTACGAGAGCCAACAGTAAATAAAGCGAAAAAAAAAATACTTTTCCTTCACCAATGTACAGCCCAGTTGCGTAGTACAATAACGCGTGTGTGTGTACACAGGCGCGGAGTAAGCTGCCGAAGCAAAGAAGAAAGGTACTTCCGGCGGAAGTTCCACGTCGCAGCAGCCGATACAAGTGCCAGCTGAGTCACAACGTCCAGGAGGCACAAGGCCATCTGCTTCTCACACCGCTGGGGAATAGTCCCACGAGGGTAGCCCTGATGCCTCGGCCTGCGACCATTGGTCTGGAAGATTCTCTCTACCATCAGCAGGTCTGCTTCTTCTTTTTTCTCTGGAAAAGCTCGGCTTTGTCAAGCTTCGGATGTGTATACACAGTCGAAGCGCGAACTTTAGTTTTCTTATTTGCGAGCGGCTATTATCGGTTTCTCTCGGCTGCGTGGGTGTCTGGATAAAAGAGAGGACGGACACGGCCCGAGGGGTATAGTCATGGATAATTTTTTTTTTCCTTTTTGTTTAGGCTGAAATTTCGATGATTTGTACGAGGGTAACCTGCGTGTGATGAGGGTCGTTTTGAGAAAGGTTGTGTTTTCTCTGATTTTTCGTTTATTTGATATATAACCGTGTTGGCTTTTGGATACATAGTGTGATGAAGCTCCGAGGAAAAAGTTTAAAAAGTTTATAATGCGTCAGCTTACTTTTCAGAATACGGTATATGTATCGCATAGTAGTCGACTGTGTATATACAGCTAATGTACATTAACTCTCGCGAACTTTCTCTGAGAATTCAAAAACTTTTCTCTCATTCGGAAGTTTCTTTTGTAATCAGAATTTCTTACTTCTATGAATTATAGACCGGCCTTCTCCCGAGAGATTTATTGTTGAAAGAACACGCGTTTCCGAAATGAACAGCAAATTTTGTATTTTATAACAGAGTGTATCGCCGAATGCTCGCTATATTTATTTATTCATTATACTTCGTTGCCTCTATAACTTTTACTGTCCTTTTTTACACAAACTGAAAACGTCGCGCTAAATAATAAAGTACCAGTTTTAAAACAAACTTTTATCCCCGCAGCACATCTCGACGTCCTTAATTTTTAACCAACGAAAATTTTCATTTCATTTTTTAAACTAAAAGCGCGAATTACCATTTCAAGGCTTTTATTGCGGCTTATATATGAAAGCATATTTATTGACGTCGCGCGTAAACTTGAGAGTCGTAAACCGGAATCCTTTACAACAAAAGCGAGCGTGTACACGTAAACAGGAGCATCAGCGGAGAGCAGTCAGTTTGCATAACGAACAGCCTCAATTCCATCGTATGATAGTCCGAAACTCATCCAATCGCAGATCCCATAAAGTTGGAACAATAGTCGGAGCCTATAGATATTTTATGGGAAGGATAACACGTCTTTACGAACAAAGCTTTACATCGGCGTATTGATCTCTGAAGCTTGTACAGCGACGTTCAAATACATAAAAATTCGAATGTCCATCAACGCGCTATTATCTTTAAATGAACGGATCATATCGGGTTATTGAAAAATTGTAATGGCCGAATATCTCCAGTGTGCTCCAGTACAGTAGTTAGCTTTACATTGGTATTTTAATTTAATTTCATTGTTATATCGTAGCAATTATTAATTATTTTTTGAAAAATCGATATTTCTAATTTATCTTAAAAGCCACGCACGCTCATAGTTACACAAGCCGAGATCGTAAAATATCTACTCTGATGAAACTAGAACGGGATAATTTGTAGTTTATAGCTTAAAACAGCCTTTATAACTATGTCGTAAAGTTTCTCGAGGTGTCGATAATGTTACGCTAACCACCTTTGGTTTAATCCTAGGTATCGCTTACAATATTATAAACTACACCGATATCCATTCGCAACAATAAAAAATCATAAAATTACAAAAAAGCTCGCTGCATATAATCTCTTGCCTTTTTCTATTCGAAAAGAACAAAAACACTCTCCTATATTTTCCAGCCAAGACTCGGCAGCACGATGGATTCATTGTCCCCGACATTCAGCGTAAACGAGGAGAAGCATAGTACGCCAACAGAGACAGCATCAGCTAACTCAACGAGGTCGTCACCGGAGAGCGTCTCGTCGAATAAAAGCTTCTCGAGAAATCGCAGGGAAATTCCTTCGGACGATTCGCAGAGTCACGTTCCGCGAAGAGTCGATCCCTGATGACAAATTTTCCGAGGTGATTCTCTCTCTCTCTCGGCCTAAAATCGCGGCGCAATCTCGAAATGCCGCACACACCGGACTCTTGAGAGACAGAGGAACTACTATTATACGGCTCGACCCCTCTCGCGACAAATCCTACAGCGACGACGCCTCGATAAACGGAACGTCGCGTAAATTGATCTCGAGCAAACTCGTGTATATATATATATATATAGGTATGAGCGGACACGTGTATATATGTGCGTGATGAGGGGGAAGGAGAGATACGATCTCGCGACCGCCGGAGGGGAATCGAGAGAATTGAAAGAACAAAGGAGAGGAAAGAGATGACAGCGAAGTAGAATGCCTCTATCTCCCCTGGCCCATCTTTCTCTCTTTCTCTCTCTCAGAGGCGCCTTTTCCCGCGCGCGCCGGTAGCACCTCACCTTTCTTCTTCTTCTTCTTCTCGCTCTTTCTCCGTATATATGTATACAGCAAGCCGCCGTCGATACTCGACTCGCCCCACTTGCTGCCGCTCCTACTGGTATTCCGGCTTCGCCACCCCCGCTTTTTCCTTCAAGATTCCGACACTATAGGCCTCGGCTCTCCCACGCGCGAACTTCTAAATTGTGTGGTATCGAGAAAGAATCGGTGCGGGGTCGAGCCGCGAACAAAATGTGTGATCAATTTTTCTTTTTTGGAGGCAAATGTGCCTGCGTTTAGTAGAATAAATGACAATAAAAAACAAGTGGACGTATTCTTGTGTCTGTATACTTTTTTTCGAAACTGATTCATCAAGCTTTGAGGCCCAAAGAAGCAATAATTTTTTACTGAGAGTAAAAAACATAGCGAATTTTCTTTGACTTTATCCATTTATTATCCCCGTTTGCTCTTTCGCTCTCTCTCTCTGTCACAATATTTTCCTTCCCGACAATCGCATTACTTCGAAGTCTTCAGAGGAAAGAAGGGTGCACGAGCGAGCTTTAGCCCGAAGAGGAAAAAAAAATAATACTCGACGGAACGTGACGATGAAAATTGTGTTTATCTTCATTACAGCGGCGCGTATAATAATTATTTATAAAACGAAAAAAAGACAAACAAACAAACGTTCATCGCATCTATTATACACGAAGAAAGAGCTTTCTGCGTCTGACAACACACGGATATTTCTACTCGAGCTCACTTTGTACTCATCAAATTCGTCCGGGAGTTTCTCTCCAATGTATTCCATCCGCCTGAATTTTCGAGAGATACCGAAAAAAGGAAGAAACTCAATTTTTTGTTATTACATTCCAGCAACCATCAAAACTAGTCAAACTAAATTTTCCCCTTATTCTCGCCGCATCCCCACACACACACACAGCATATAGGCCGTCGCACAGGCATCGTCCGCCACTGCAGCTGAACTTCCCTCTCTCTAGCTATACACGAGGGCGCAAGCGCCTCTACTCATCGACCCACAGGGAGGGGGGGTTAGCGCGGCAGTTTGCTTAGGGGCAGCCTGCCGTGTATCCCGTCCGTCGTACCGTACCCCGTCTCGAACCACTAGCAGCTCTGCACACACACATCAGCTTCTCTCTCCCCTTCGATACTATACTCCGCAGCACAGCGGAGGGAACACGCCTAAACGCTCGTCGGCTCTTTTCTTCCACGCGAGAGAGCGAGAGGGAGTAATCTCGCCTCTTTGTCTTCCTCGCTCCCCATATTCTCGCGATCTTGACTGTCATCTCATCGAGATTGATTACACAGCGACGAATACACGCTTAGCACCGATGCTTCACACACACACACACACATGCCTGTATAGTCTTTATACTGACGCCCTTATATAATATATATAAGTGGAACGCTTTATATATAGGACTGATTTTTCATCGGAAAGTCAAATTTTTTCCTTATTCCCGCTGCTGTATTAGGACGGAGAAAAAGCCGGAGCGAGTCAATTTTTTTTCTCTTCCTTTTCCATTGCGCGCCGGTGCTTTTTTTTCACGGAGGCCGATAACTCGAGCGCAGCTGCAACTGTGTTCCTCTTTCTAACTCTTGCTCGGCTGTAAGCACTTTTGCCGCTCGTCGATACTCTCTGCACTGCGGGACTAATCAATGCAAATACCGGAGGCTGAAAGTTTTATTACATTTTTTATAATATACGGATTTCAAGCTGCTCCTTTATCTTTTATTCCCCCTGCCTGCCGCCGTGAAAAATCGAGTGTATTGTAAAAAACTTGATACTGTTTTTGAAATATTAAACGGCGCGTGCGCTATGCAGTATATATATTTTCGAAATATAGTCGCTACTCTTTTTGCGAGGAATCGAGAGAGTTGGGATTCTGAAATTTTCATACGCTCTGTACAGCTTATAGAGGAAATTTTAACGCGCTTAGAGTAGCGCGAGTCTCTTCAAAATTAAAATATTTCTTTTATAGACGCTTACACTTGTTATCTCGAGAGCCTCGTACTTCCGCGAAGTGAGTTTGCAAGAGATTTTAATGAATCAAGATCTTGAGTGCAATTACGATATCAAAAGCGTATCACTCTTGGCGCTAAGGCTGCAGTTTCTCAGTCGTATTAGATTTGAAGGCAAGTTTTTTATCTCAGGAGTATAACAATACTTTTAAATCATATCAGACCCTTGCTACTAAGGGAGGTTTTGTGATGTATAAATCAAAATTTTGTTCGTCTGCACGAACAAAATTTTGATTTATACCGCGGTAATGCGCACTTCCTTTATGTATAAAAGCGAAACTGTAAAATTGAAATTTCAGCCAGTTGAGAATTTCGGCTTGGAGTACATAGAATGTAGCTCGCAAATTATGGCGAAATTTTAATTAAAATTAAATTGAAGCTTTAATTTGCTCGTGAGCTATGTGAATTGAATAAAATTAAAATAGGTAATGAAGAAAGAACATTTTTTCTAAAAGATATTTCTTCGGCCAACTCTCGTAAAATTGATCTTTCTTTCCGTACATATGGAAGAACTTCTCTATCGCGTAGATAAAAATTGTTGTGAATCTAAGTTCAAAGACTTTCATAAAGCACATTAGATTGGTTGCTTATGAACGGCAAAGCTTCTTTTAATACTTGTTCAGAGAGAGAAAGTGAGAATGAGAGAGGGAGATCAGGTATCATCGTCATTTGTTTTATGAGATAAGTTTTTGCACTGAAGTTCAACCCATTCTTCTTTTCCTAACTGTTAGAACGATCTTGATGAGGTACGAGTCCCAGGCTGTTTCCACTTGTTTCTCATTGATTTTTTCGACTACGCCAAAAACTTTTCCTTTTGTATTACTTATGTTAGAGCGAGAAAAGAGGAATAATGAAATAGCTCAGACTTTCAGTATAAATTATATTACTCATAACTCGCTGATTTTACTGTAGTCTCGTGTCGAAGTCTGACTTAGCGAAGGTTCCTGAATGAGCGAGACATTTTATCTGGGTGATCATTTTTAAAACCTCGTTTTAGTCATCCTTACCTTTAAATTGTATATTTTATATGTGCCATTTTTTATATATATATACTATAAGTAATAGTTCTCTTATATTCTTTGTATTTAAGTTAAACTATCGTATTTTCAAAACAAAGTATAGATCGCATGAAAATTCTATTACCGTCATTTCGACGCTCGGCGAGGCTCAAATAGAACAAAGAGAGCGTTAGGAATTTTCTAGGCCACGACTAGAATGTTTCTCTAACCAAGCTGCAAAAAAAAGGATGTTTCGCCATTAGGGCTTGACAAAAAAAAATCCAATAATAATAATATGCTTCGAAAATTTGTATTTAATAAACTCACCTTTTTACCGCGAAAAATAATTAAACCGTTGCAACATTTCGCATCCTCGGAATTCAAGCGTATGCATTTTAGCATTTTTGAAACGAGAGATTTTGTGAAGAAATAGCGGATACCGTTTGTAAATGTTTTTCTCCACAATCTCGCGTCGTGCAAATGATAACGCGGCATGCGTTATTTATGCCGCCTGCAGTTTCACGTTCAGTTACGCTTATGAATAAACATCGGCGTATACACAGAGGCTTGATGACGCGCGTGAAAGAAAAAAAGAGACGAAGGAAAAAAAAGAAAATGTGCCGAAAGCGTTTTTCATATATTTTAAAAATGCGCGGGGTAAGCCTCGACTATAAAAGCTCTCGGCAAGGCGATGCAAAAATTTCGGATCCCTCGGAAGAACGGGCATAAAAACTCGGTAAGAAATTTCTTTCCGCGGCTTGCCGCGCAATTTTCCGCATCTTTATTTGATTTCCTAAAGCGGAAGTCACGTAAGAGCCGTAAATTCCTCCGAGAGATTACTAAATATTTTACAGTTTTTCAGGGAGAGCTTTTTGCATCTGTTTGCGCCGGAGAATTTTATTATACTTTGCTTTTTGCTGAGAGCTTCGATGCACGGGAAATAAATGAGAGAGAGAGAGACGATGAGTTATTTATATCCGATCAGAAAAACCACGTGCGAGAGGAAACATTAATCATTGTAATATATCCGAGCTTGATTCTACATTTTCACTTTTGTTATATTTCCCAAAGCTTCATCGCAGAGCTTAACGTGTGCAGTGAAATTCGTACATTACAAACATTTCCAGCATTTAATTCAGCAAATGTTTTAAAGCCATATCTCGCGGCAAGATTAAAACGTCGACTCTCGTAAAGCACAATCGAATTTTAATCTCATCAAGCGCACGGGCCTGCAAGTCCGATGAAAAACAATATTTTCATCGCCCATATAATTGAATGAAAAAAAAAACGAGAGACATTGCCTTACGTTTTAAAATCCCGAAATAAATCTCGTCACAGCATCCCTCGCGAGAATCTCGAAACATGCTCGAGACGAGCTCGACATACTCTTGAGCTTTAGTACATCGTTTACCCGAAGCACACGGTGAAAAGCGCCGAGACAGCAAGAAAAGCTCGACGTACTTAATCACCCGTCTCAAATTGACGAATACGCGTATAAAGCCTCGTTTCAGATATAATCAAGAAAAAAAAAAAAAAAAAAACTCTCCGAGTAAACACATCATCGCGTCAGATAATAGATCTCAGAATATAGCTCGTTACTAATAATATAACCGCGAAAGATAGAGTCTTGGTTGATTAAAAAGGAAAATACAAGCTGGAAAAATTCAAGCTGTTGAATTGACGATCGCTCGTCGAGATATTTTATATAGAAGCGTTGAGTATTAGTACTGCGCGCAGGTATATAGGTAGTATATAGGCGCGCGAGAGGGCGAGGCAGACGAGCGCGCGCGCGCGCGCAAGAGCGGCTCGTTAGATCGATATGTACCCCTAACAAAGTAGTTCACGACAGAAGTTAACGGGCTGTGAAAACGAGGCAATCCCCGGCGATATATATTCGAGAGGTTATCCCTGCGCACGTCGTTGTCGTCTGTCCAGCGTATATACAGTCCCTTCAGCTTCTTCTCTATACACGTCTTACCCGAAAAAGAGACGGCAGAGAATAAAGCAAAAACATGCGCGTCATCGTGGTTTTAGCCAGCGACAAGTGGGAGGCTGCCGCTTCTTCTTCTTCTTCCTCGTCTCTTGCTTGTGATGCCTCTTTCTCCCCCTTGGGTGGATCTGTGTTCCGTTACGGCATCGCTGATGCGAAAACTCGAATACCTACCCCCCGTTGTGTCCTCTTGGCCGCTCAGTAAAGTTTCTTTTTTTTCTCCCTCCTTTTTAGGCTACCCTATGCGTATTCTTCTTTTCCGTCTTGGCCCCTTCACTCGAATCTCTAATGAGCTATACGCCTTTTAACTCGCTGACTTCGGACCCCCCCTCTGTACCCTCGATTTTCTCTGATACGTTTACTCGGATGGCTATTTTTCTCTCTTTCTTAACGAATGTGTAATTTTGTCAAACGGATATGCAGGCTTTGCCGCGTTTTGGCTCTTTTATCGGAAACCATTTTTTTTTTTCGTCCTGTTTCAATGGTTTGTACCTCGTTCCTTTGTGTGCAGAAGGCTGGATATTTTTCTTTTTTAGAAATTCCGTTTGACATGCAGCTTGTAGTCGTTTGGCTGAAAAGAAAACTCAGAAGAAATACCAAGTATAATAGGGGATTATGATCGCTCATACTGTTGTCGTAAACACAATTAGTCCCTGAATAGAATGACATAAAATGTTTGTGTTTACTGTAAGTAATTGAACGAAACCGTACAATCAAGGCGTGACTCAATTTTACTTTAATTGGGAGCAGAACTTTTGCAAACATTTCAACACCGAATTAAAAAAGTTACTTTTGTCATAAAAATCATATTTGACTCGATTTATATGAAATATAGTTTCAAAATCACAAAGTTACTGCATTTCATATAAACTTTGAGATGCGGTTTGAAATGAGAAACTTGAAAGCAGCACCAATACCAACCTCGTACGAACTTATATAAATCAAATAAAAATCGACAGATGTAAAACACAGTCTTAAAGTTCGTAACACGAATATAACACATATATAAAGGTATTTAATGTATGGACAAGTAGATACGTGTCGAGTTTGGTAAGACGTGGCTTCGATACACTATACGCTGTCAACGATATTTTATGATTTCAGCAAAGAGTTTTCTCGGAAAAGAGTCAAATACTTTTCTTTGCCGGCGTTATACATTCTCAAATCTGAACTTTTATGTTTTCACACTGTATACGTGTGCTGGACATTCTCGTAAAGGAAGAAAATTCAGAAATATAAGTTTGCCGAAATACACTCGCGTATACTATAACCGTTTTAGCGGCATATATAGTTTCGAGGTTCAAGGTTGGGCAAAAAGTGATTTTTCATTCTATACAGTAGAATTTAGAGTGCACGTTTGATAGGGCTGACTCGATTACTTTTTCTTTTGTGCAGCCATCGAGTGAATTCAGCGTCATCTTTCATTCTTACGGAGGATTTTCCCCGCCGGCAGGGAAAATAGCTTTTCGTGTAAAAAATTGGCTAAATAAGCCTCGGGTAAAGTGTTTGGCCGTCATTTAGCCGGGCGATAAAAGACTTTTATCTTGTCATTCATGAGCTCTGGATGACGAAGCGAACCAAGGCAATGCACAATTTTTCTCTCCCTACTATCGCAGCCGAACTGTTGACCATTATGAATCTGCATTTATAATTTATTCTAATCTCCAGCGTATTAAATTTCTTCTTTTTTTTAATAACAATTAGGTAACTTATCTTCTCAAAAGATGTTGATGATTTCAAGTACATTACTTGTTTTTATCGTTTAGTCCAAGACTTTTATCTGAATCGTGCAGAACATAGAAGAGTAGCAACAGAGCCAGTCGTCATCGGCTTCGCCACTCCGCACGTAGCCACAACCGCAGAGCAAAGACACGTACCCAAAATATTTGCGGAGACATTTGTGTAGTTTACTAGAGTTATGTACGGTTCATTAAAGATAAATTGTTCTGTAATTACAGTCTGATGCAAAGCCAAGTCTCGAGCTTCGAGTGTTTAGAAAAATTTATTGGCGATTCGCTTTAAACTAATGCTTGTGTATATATACTTATTTTTCAATAAACTTTGTATACATATTTTACACAAAATAATTACTTTATACAATACCTGTTTTCGGAATGTGTCGAAATACCGCGGAACTCTCTGAACAATAACGAAATACAGCCCTCAAAGCAAATAAAAACAAAAAAAAGTATACTATATAATACCCCGCGTTGGTTTATGTTTCATTTGGAGAACACACAGTGTGTATCCACAGTGAGAAAAATGCACGAGAAAGAGCAAACAGCATCATCGCAGTAAACGGAAACAAAAAGCAAGTCTCACAATATACAAGCATCATAACCGTCTAAGCGACCCTAACGTGCTCATAATTCGAAAGACGCGCTGCACGTTCTCCTATCCCCTCAATCGTCTAATTAGCGATGTTTGCTCGGATCCCTCCCCCACTCCCTCTCTACCTATATATACATACACGCGCACACGTGGAGCCCCTCGGAAAGCAGCTGCTCTAATTTCAAGCGTCCTCCAACACTACCATATATATATACATATATACATATATCCAGCTTGCCTTGCCTACACACGCACACGCTTAAACAAATATATATATACACGCACGTCGCGGTATACGGAGAGAAGCCAATTCCGCTGACACACAGCCACAGCTCAAGACATTGCACTTTGGTGTCTATACACCTAATCGCCTCCGTGCCAATCTCAGTGCGGAATTTGCGATCGTGTCGCTGCATATATATATAGTATATACCTGTATAGACAATTATATACGTATAGGTATTATATAACAAAGCTGTAGACATAAGCTCTTCGCTGTATATATAATACTCGATGGTTCATCTTTGATCTCCTTCGGCCAAAGCAAGTGGCTTCGTCTTTTGAGATGCAAAAAAGTACATCAAGAGGAAAAGCTCCGTGTAGTATATAACGAGCGAGCATCAGAGACGCCGGATCTAACACGACACCGACGAAGAAGAGCCTTTGCGGTATATATAGATAGGTATAGGTAAGAGAGAGAGAGAGAGAGAGAGAGAGAGAAAGATCGTAAGGAGAGGATAGTAGTATAGGAAACTCGAGAGGGACGAAGATGAAGACCCGAGACGAGAGTCGTCGCAAGACGGATACGAGCTTCGCACTTCTCGCAACGGATTAGCTTGGAATCCTGGCGCTGACGCTCGTCCATTATACGCCTGGCTGGAGAGACTAACTCGCCTCTTCCTTCTCCTCCTCCTCCTCCTGCTACTGCGAGGATATACCAAGGCTTCGCGGATAAAAAGTTAATTCTCTTCTGCGCCAAGCGTATATGTGTGTGTGTACGTCGTTGACTCCCGAGGATTACGAGCTAATTATTTATTTAGACCCCGTGACAAATGCCCCCTTTTTGCCTCGACTCGACCCCGTATATAGGGTGTGTGTCTGTGGTCTATGGAATGCGGCAATTAACTACCTGGTGTATATATATACAGTGTAATAATTGCTGGTTACTACTGATTAAAAGGCTTTTTAACTCGGTGAGTAAGTTTGCTGCTGCGGTTTCTAGAATTTTTCTTTATCTACTATATACTCGCAAAACTTTCCATCTCGTCTTTATATATATATACACACCAAGTTACAAGAAAGCACACAATGCGCAATTCCAGCGCGTCATTATCATGTAAAAAAGGCGAGCGCATATTTGCATCCAATTAGTATCAGAGAGAACATTTACGAAATTCGTCGGCGTCACGCGCAATATATCCAATTAGCCTCTCGTAATCCCTTTGCGAGTTAAACAGATTTTTAAGCAGTTATATACGTGTATATCTGATAATAGACTATCGCGGGGGAGTATAAGTTGAATTTTCTAGTGAAAATTGCTACTGCGCGCACAACATATAATATATAATGAATCGTGACTTATACAATCTACTCGACGCCGACCGCGGCTAATTTGAATAAACCGAAGCGCAAAAGGCTGCAGAATATAAATCATATTAGCTTTTCAACCGGAATATAATCGTTGGAGACGCGGCGGATGCGTTTGTTTATTATTTATACGATACAGCTCCTCCACACGTCGTTTATTTCTGTGTTCATATATATAGATACCTATTATATTCGTGCGGACAATAAAAACAATGGGTATATAAAAACAAATGAATAACGCGCGGTTGTTATTCGTTGCTCCTCTTATCATTATTGTTACAATGTATCCTCAGCAATGAAACGTCGCTATATTATACTCGACGTTTTATATACCCGAGTGTATATAGGTAATGGCAAAAGTTAAGATATCTATCCCGGCGAGTACATACTTTCCGAAATCTCAAAAATTTCCAGTCGGAAAGTTAAGCGGACAAGGCGATTCGAGGTAAAGCAATGTGAAAACATGATCTCAGTAAAGATAACAGAGAGAACAAGAGCACTTGCTATCTATATATAAAAGAGCTTTCGCTCGTATTATTCGACATAGATTGGCAAGTCTCGAGGGCGACCATATATACATACATACATACATATATATAATGTTTGCGAAGCTCCTCCTCGAAAGCGGTCATTGAGAGAAAGACATCAGCGCTTGCTTAGATTGAAAGAGTCGTGAAATCGCTGCACTACCCCTCTTTCCTGTTTGTCTGCTGTTTGCGAATCTTCGCACGTAGCATCAGTCGCTCCGAAATTTCAAGCGTTGCTCTGCTATTTGTTCCCGACAAACAAACGCCGGACTTTTGCGCGGCTCTATAATCCTCGTGATAGGCCATTTGCAAATGCCCGACGCTTGTATCGGTGTTTAAGCCGAGCTTGTGTCGCTGTGTAGGTATGTATACACTTCGGTATATGTAGAGGCTAAGTCGCGCTCGAGCCAAAAGCTTAATGCGACCGAGCCGGCAAACTTTGCATTGCTGAATCGTGTGCGACCGATGAATCGCGTCTTTGAGTTTAAGCTTCTTTAGTTTCGGGATTTGTTGATGTCGTTGGCAGCGTTTTGCGATTCTTTAAATTTTTAAGTGATTTCCCAGATCGTTTGTATTTATAAAGAGAGAATGATTTTCAATGTCTTTTTCATTTCTAGTAAGACTTATACTTCATTTACTCTTTTTTTTTATTTTTTTTTCTCAACTGTGAAAATAAAACACTACTTTATTCTATTCTATTCTATTCTATTGTTTATAATTATTTTGAAGTTAAAATCGTATCGATTGTTCTTCGACGAAAGATTAATTTAAAAAAAACGATATCGCCATTTCAATGTTGATACGTTTTTTCCAAAGCTTTTTTTTTAATTATCATTCACGGAATAAATCCGAACATCAATTCAGCGAAAACGCAACTTCGCAGAACATAGTATATAGATGCGCAAAAAGTGTTAATAATAATGTATTACCCAGCTTTTACCATATAACACTGCATATGTGTTTTTTTTCGTTAAAAGTATTGCAAGCTCATTACTTCAGACCTTGAATGAATTTTAGGAAAGAGAATTACGATTCTTTACATAATGTAAAAAGATTCATAATTAAAAATGCTTTAATAATATAATTCCGAGCTTATTCATAATCTACCTCTCTGATATGAATTCGAAATATAGTGTTTGCATGCGCATTCAAAGGCATCGGTTAGCATGAGAAATGAGTTTTTCAGATTGAAAAAAATTTCATATTCTTTTGACGAAACTCGACATTGCTATATACGAAAATATTGAATGGGCAAATAACAACTGAATTTCTTTGTATTATATGCAACAACAAGTTTTGCATGCGTATTCACCATTGCATTGAAGCTTTTTTTTTATTGTCTAACTATAACTGATTTACGGAACCTACGAGTAAATTTACAATACCGACTACTGCTCGAGCTTCCTCTCTCTCTCTCTCTCTTTAGAATATGAATATTTATCAAGCATCGCAACATCGAATATCAAATGAAAATTTCATGCTCAATGGAAATTTATGCTAAAATAATTTTCCTATAGACATATATAAAAGAATATTTTCATTGGCCAACGTGCGCGGAAAGAAACTATATACGAATGGAATTATTCGCTACACAACGCGACGCTTTATAAAGAACCGTGTGTATACACTTTGATGATGAATTTTCGTTGGAACCAGTCCAAAGCAGGTTAATTATTTGTTTTAAATCGATCGAAAATAAAAATCAATAATAAAATTCTCGCATAGCAGAATATCAGGCTCAAAGTTCCCCATCTCCAGTATAAGTACACGTTCTACATCATTCATCCGGTGTTTGAAGTGCCGCGCTGACGTCGGCGCCTGATTTCCATAGATACGAGAGGCCGATTCCGTCCGAGACATCGCGGCCACTATACACACACACACACACACACACACACACACACACACAC
>UCOJ01000384.1:0-114844 GCA_900474305.1 Cecidostiba fungosa
GCGAAGCTCTTGAATTATAGATAATTGTGTTTTTTTCAGTTCACACAATAAATTTAATTGTGGACATTAAATATTTTTGCAATGCAATTATTATGTGAGTTTACTTAAAAATTATGACAAATTTGGTTTGATGTCTCATATTAAACAAAATAAATATTATTTTATACCTTCGGAAAAAATTTGATTATTATATACTTACTTTTTATATGCTTTGAATTGTTTTTGAGAATTCAAAACATGTTATGCCTGCAGATCGATCATATATTAATTTGAATTTAACAAAACAAATTCGTACCGAAATAAAAGGTAATAGCTCTTAATTTATAGAAATAAAAAAAATGTCTATTTAAGATATATGATCGATCTGTCACAGGAATAGTAGTTTCTATTAAACTATTCTATTTAATAATAAAATATCAATCTCATAACTATGAAAGAAATGCCCTACAATTTTTATTGCGATAACAAATTCGTTTCAAATAAGTCGTGCATGGGCATATCTAAAATTTTCTCTTTTATTTAGAAAATTGTTCGTATACTAATAATTTTAAAAACATATTTTCTAACAATTTAATTCTCTATATAAAAAGTAATTAATAAAAGGTAAAAATATATTAGTGAAGGGTTTAACGTATATCGTCGTTAGTTTCAAAAGCGGTTTTTTTGAAGTACCAATTCGGTAATGAAATTTTGGGTTTGAAATAGTTATTAGGAAAAAAAACAGCAAAAATCACATATAAAAACAAATCTCCTTTGAAATATATTGAATAGGATAAAACACGTAAGTAAAGATAAAAAAATGTAAAACCATGAAAAGACGCTAAGTATATTATAAAACAAAATCCTATTTGTGATAATGAAATAGTTTGCGTATTATCATGCTTCATAATAAAATTTTTTCGCAAATTCGCAAAACCTTGAAAAAAAAAATTCTGGGACAAATAAAAGCAGGTACTCGACATCTTCATGTCGTTTAGAGAGGGCAGAATTACGTACGATTCAATCGCAAGATCGAAATTCGAATGTAACAACAGACCTTTATCCCAATTCTTCGAATCGCAGCTCATAGCTTTTTGTTGCCTCAATTTTTTCGACTTTTTTGATTTAATTCCTAGAGATTAAATACTTTCAAGATTACAGTTGAAAATCACTATAAAGCAATGTATGATCATGACTATAGTAGAAATAAGAAGGAAAAAAAATGTTAACATTATTTTACTGTTTAGCATAATCTATAATTATAACTGTTATATATTACGGGATAATAGTCACGCACTCTTGTTAGTTAAGTTGTTTTTTACTCAAGTATTATATATTCAAAATGACGAGGAATAAAAAATATGGGCATGATTTCAAATGATTTGGAAACAAACCTATTATGTTATGCATATGTAATTTTTCAATATCCTGGAATGAAGTTAAATTTGTATCTAACATATAACGAAAGGACAGAAAAAAAATTTCGAAAATAAAAAAATGAACACTACAAACATGCACGTTAATTACGAACATATCTTTTCATAATATCCATGAGTTTGGATCAATTGATATAACGCTTTAGAGAGTAACATGATGTTCCACTTATGAATTTTTGCATCTTCTGTATTAACTGCTACAGTTATTGACACGCGCATATCTGATCGATCGTAGATACCGATGTAACGAGCCATCGATGTGGATGCGTCGACGGTTTGTTACCTCCGTCAACACTCGTACATCAACAGCTCGTCTAATAGGAACATCATACTCATCTAGTTTGTAGTCGATGCAAACGCATGACGTCATTTATACAAACGCACAATAATTCTATAAGTTTGGCATTATATATAAATATAGAATTACGTAACTGTCGCAAGTTTCATTTCACATACATTTTTCTAAAACTTTTTTTTGCTCTACAACTCAAACTATTTCCGTCGATTGAGCTTGAAAAACAAAAGTATATGTATGTGGATAAGGACAATTCACGTGCAACAATTACGCAAGAATTACATAAAGATGTTCGATTGTCAAAGATCGCGGTAGTGTAAATGAGCGTTGAATTACATAAACTTAAAGTAACGACGAGCACAAGCAGGTAACACATTGGGAGAGCTAAACGTGGTTGACA
Organism: Cecidostiba fungosa; assembly: GCA_900474305.1. Taxonomy (NCBI): domain Eukaryota; kingdom Metazoa; phylum Arthropoda; class Insecta; order Hymenoptera; family Pteromalidae; genus Cecidostiba; species Cecidostiba fungosa. The sequence goes on from UCOJ01000384.1 coordinate 2,111, forward strand.
TGTGAAGCCATTTGAATGAATAGAGAGAGACATATACCTATGTATATACGGATCGAAAGAGAAATAAAGGAAAAAAAGAAATGAAAACATAAGATAAAAGTACCATCAACTGAGGCAGACTCTAACGCGAACTGCAGACTAATTTCATAAGTGGTTTTGTCAAAGTAGTGAAATATATACCTTTTTAACAGAATTAAAAATAAAAATTTGAATTTCAAGTTTTCAACCACATATGAAGAGATGAGCTAGTTCTATATACGAGTACAATAAACATTCTGAAGTGAAGACAGTAAAGCTTCAATTGTCAGCTCGTACATCAGGAACAAAATGTATACAAATTAATATAAAAAGTTAAAAAAAAAGGGAAAAAAAAATAATTACAAGTTAGCGAGCAGGCAAGAGACAAGGTAGTAATTGTATATATATTTATAGAAACAACAAACGAGCTGGCAAAAAAACTTGCACACGCACACATACAGAACAGAGACTGATTAGACAGATAGTCAGACAGAGACAGAGTAGAGTTACCTATGTAGCTGGTGACGAGGTTACGGAATTTGCGATGATTCCCCTTAATCTCAGGCAGGTCCACTTTAATTGCGCCGCCAAGACAATAGGCGAGTAGTAGTTTTATTGCGAGTTTTGTCGGTTTGGCAGGTCGGGTTCAAGGGGTCGAACACGAAAGAGAAGTGCACGGACACAAAAACATCACATTTAGCCAACTCAGTACTCAACATTATGTTTATAAATCCAAATAATGCCGATATATATAAACTATGTTTATGTAATGTATATAAGTAGTATATAATATATAGATAGATTCAACTCAGACACCTATACATCGCGTTTCAAAGTATATATTAATAATAATAAAAAAAAAGGATAACAGAAGAATATAGATAATAAACAGCGAAGGGTATATAGGATACAAAAATATAACGGGGGATAAGTATATTTATAACTATGCAAAAAGAAAATCTATATTTTTATTTTTACGTTGATAAATAAAATAATTCGTATGCAAATAACCATGTAGCAATTTTGTATCGATTATTTTGATAAAAAAATTATTTTTTCTCAGCGTAATTTTTTTTTAACATACCCATCTTTCATAGAAGACTTATTTCAGATAACCAAATAGAAAATAAAATAAAATTCCGTGAGAGAAAATTGTCAGACTTGATCTGACAGTAGTGTAAAGTCTAGTCGTGTCCAAATAAAACGTCAAAATAATGTTTTTTCTTTGGAGGGGGGGGGGTCCCGTTTATAGATTATACGTAAACTAAAAGTATAGTGGATTGAGTGTCTGCATGTTGGAGACGGGTCTGGTATAAAATGAAATGTATAAATTTGTTAACAGAGCAAATGTTTATTGAAAAAATATCAGTATGTACATTGGTGCCCACATTGTGTCAATAGCTGAATATTTCAACAACAATAAAAAAATATTCTACTCTACTTCATCTGCTATCCTAGTATTACTAATATATTTGCTTATCGCAAAGAATTCGATGGAAGCGGTCTTTGTGTCATTTTCAGTGTTTTCTATAAAATAATATCCTTTGAATTTCGCGTCAATCAGCGTAAACCGAAAAAACCTAGTTCCATCGGATTCCTTATCATCACTACGAACTAAACTTAGATGAAATCTACTGCCACTGGCCGACGAGAAATCAAAGTTTACAATGTTCGGAATCGCGTTTAATAAGTCGCAAGAGAAATCGTATAAACCTTAATTATAGCAATTATGTATACTATTAAAAAATTTGAAGACCATTTCGTATCTCATTGTATTTTTATACTAATTATATAAATAGTAGTAATGAAAAAGTGGATGTGTGCGAGGCTCGGATTACGTGCGTTATGTGTCTCTTTCTCTCTTACATCTCAGAATAAAATAGCAAACGATAAATGACGTCCTTAATCACAGTGTGTTTAATTATCCTCTCGTCGAAGTCTTAAACACAACGTCTTAATCGTCGTTTTTTTTGTCACAGGAGTTTTCTTTTTCTCCTTCATTGAACATGTAATACATTAAAAGGCTCTTGCTTCGATAAATATATTTATACGTTGTAAAATCGCCGCGCTATAAAAATTTGCCTAAAGTCCCTATTCGATATCTTAAGTTTATTTAATAAACGAGTCATGCATCGCTCGATTGTTATTAGCAGACTACTTCACTGCCGTGCGTTATTTATTTATTTCCATTATCTTTTGCGTCACAGTAGCAGATAAGTTTAAAACAATCACGACGGCTGTCGCCAGTGACGACGACAAATCTCAAACGTTATGAATTTTTAATGACGCTTTTTCCAACTCTAGAACGTCATATGTGCGTCACTTTTTTAACATTCCCTTTGTTTTGCGCTAAACACCTTGCTTGCTAATAACTGTGTCTAATCAAAGATTATACTTTTATATATATATTGCATTTCACATTAGTAGGAACATGAAAAGATAATTTATTGGAAAAATACTTTTTGTGTGTATTATTTGTAAATTATTCTTTCGTCTAAATTTCCTACATTCAAAGTTAAACTCTATCAGATACTACTTATTGTTTATTTTTATAAACTATTAGTCAAGAGTTATTGTATAGAAAGTAATACATTTGCACAAGGAAAATTGCATGTTTAAAATTAATCATTGAGATTTTACTGTATTAGTAGTTAATATTAATCTTCTCTGATATTTCATTCTTATACTGGCTATTACACAATAGTTATATATAATTGTTGAGAAAAAATATACAGCTAAAATTTTTATTTGTTTCCAAATTGAGACTAGACAAATTACATCGAAATTGTATAGAATAAAGAGCTTTCAAAGATTAAAAAATTCGTCTTCTTAATACAATCACTTAATATTTTGATACTTTCATATTATAATTATGGCAAGAATATTTGTTAGTCTTAGAATATTTAAAAATTGTTTCTAATGTTAAATCAACTATCACTATATGTGTAAATTATACTTGCTTTTATAATTGTGTATACATAAGTCTTTTATAAAATTGGCATGTATTAAATTGCATTAACCTACATAACACAGTAATTATAATCTTATTGTAGATAAAGATTTTTTCACCCTAGATTGTACAAAATACTCAGCTATTCCCGTGGACACCAGACTTTGTACAATTGTATATGTTATAATTACAAATCACGTAAAAAATAAATTTTGTGAAAAAAGATACTTTATACAAATCAAACCACAACTAATGTTTAAATACTTTTAAAAAATGCGTAAAAAAACATAAGATGATTGAATGTGTGCTTAGTGTATAATTAGTAATCAAGTATATACTAATGTAAAAAATGAAATGTAAATACTTTAATGATGTATAAAAAAACTTAAAAATAATGATGAAAATATTCTTATATGAAAGACAAACTAAGTATAAGTACATGATTATGTGTCATGTGAACTATACAGTATTTCGCATCATTGTTTCGCATTCAACAGTCAGTAACCTCACCTTATTGTTATAGTGTATAGGTTTTGTTTTCTTTTAACGCGTACAAAAAGTATAAAGAAATGAAGAATGATGGCAATGAAGTTTCTGGTAGAAAAATTTCTCCAAAATTCAATTTAACATCATATTTTGGCCAAAATTCATATCACAGCAATTTAAAAAGAAGACATTCTTTTATGTACAATTTATAAAAATATATAATTTCGTGAAATTATTATTTTAAATTATTAAAATCGTTAAAAAATCGGAAACATTGTGTATTATCCAGCATAAATTTATAATGACTTTGAAGACTCGAAACAAAATTTTTACGCTATTTCAATGTCTTTGCACCAAATTTTATAAAAAAAAATTTTTCTACCAGAACAATGATATTTTGATAAATCACAGACATTTATCGCGGCGCATTAAGTAGCGTTGGAAACAATGTTAAAAAATATATCTCTAGCTTACAGCTGACAGCATACTGTGCAATCTGCTTTTTAATACAAATTACATGTTACCTAAGGTTTACTAACCCGCGAAAAAATCTCTTCTTAATTCGTCGTTATTATGCGACCAATACGTTATTAATAATCAACTATTGTTCTTTGTATATTAACAATAAATGCGCTTGGTGGAGTAACAGTACAGTTTTTATTTTTAATAATTGATCTAGTTTATCTAATGCAAAAAACAAATGCAACGTGTACTGTAACTCACTGAAAATACCATCACAAATTTTTCGACACTTGTGTATTAACAAATGCCGCGGAAGGTAATTAGGAATGGGCTTTGTTGAGTACTAACATTGAAGTCAAGTGTGCTACTAATGGCTGATTCGGATGGTACTTACGTGAGGGTATCTTCTTGAAGACCGTTTTTGCCATAAAGCTTTGGAAGCGCTCAGCATAAAAGCCAGGTCGATGCACGGATACCGTGTCCTGAAACATATCAGTGTGGTCGAAAATATTGTATTATAATATTATTGTTAGCCATTATAAAACGACTGTCTTTATCGTATTTTTCATATAGGATCAGTCACGGAACTTACGCCATCGTGAATCATCGACTTCCATGTGTGCTCAAGTTTCTTCTTCAGTCTGTAACTTTGAAGAATGTCGATAATACCAATGAAAAGAAGAAGACGCTCGCCACGTGCGTTCCTCGCTGGAATACCACCCGGACTGTTGGGGAAAAGGTAGTTGCTGAGAAATGTTCTTCAGGAAGATACGTTAATTTAGATAGACGGCAAAATATACTCACGGCACATCATCTTCTTCATCAATTGGCTCACTTTCAGCTTGAATACTTTCCATAGCTGTACTGTGAGCAACCAGCCTTTGTCGATTTATACTACGAGATCTGTTGAGAGCAGCGGCTCCTATTCTATCCTCTCTTTCTCTTTCCCTTTCGGCTTGGGTGAATCCACCGCTATCAGTACCATCTCCGATATCTTCTTCTGCACTTGTTGATAACCTCTGCTCCTGCAAATTATAATAAAATTAAAATTATTCCGTCAAAAAATAACTGGTTTTAGATATATTTTTCGAGTCAACCTATATACTTACAGATTTTTCCCTAGCAGCCTGATCAAGATTATGTATACCAAGTAACAATGAGTAATCCATGATTTTGAAACTCTCCAAAACTCTACAGTCTCGTTGAATAGTTTTGATCAACGCGTTGTATGTATCTGATTCTAGAAAAATACCCTCTGGATGATGTTCCATAAAATCTAAATCTTTGTATGTAGGTGAGCGTTTCGACCTTTCCGATTTAGATGCCTATTTGGAAAATAATTTCATTTCACATTATTAAATGAAACATTGGATCTGAACAGAATTTTGGAAAATAAAAAACATACTTTTCTTTTATACGTCGACCCTTTCAAGTCATATTTTTGATGAAGTTTAACTGCTGATGGCAAAAGATTGTTCATGGCAATAAGACGAACGTTTTTACTATTACATCGATAACAGTATAAACCAAAAAATTTTGGCAGTAAAGTTCTAGGGTTTTGGTTCAAATTCTAAAAAAAAATTCAATAAGGTAGGTAAGCAATAGAAAGGATTAAAATATTCAATCATAGTAGAATTATGAATAAATTACCATATAATAACCAGGCAATAGTGTCTGTAAAAATTCGCCCTCTTTATGCTGAACAGTTTTTATGATGAATTCATCATCCTCAGTTAGATAGAAAATACTTCCGCTAGCACCAGGATTGGACAACTCACGCAATGGTGCACTACACATCGACATCTACAACATACATTTTTTTTGGACTACTATTCCTATATAGCTAAAGAAAATTAAGTAATTTAGTTGTAAGACTAACCAAAAAATCATCTGGCTGAATACCAAACAGATCCCTAAAGTAACGAAATGCAATAGGTGCGTAATTTTTAAACTTAAATTCTGAAAAATGATGAGCTGGTGTGTGATTTGAGCCTTCATGTGGAAAATTTGTTGTCTCAACTGTCATAAAATCTTGCATAAGCAAATCTCGTTCAGGTTTACTTGCGAGCCCTCCAATCGCATGTTGTATACCCAACTGGATAGATCCCATAATTTGTGTGGTTTGAATCTTTATAAAAAGAGGAAAGTATTAATATGAATCAATTAAACAACTAAATTTTTAAATAATTGTCAGCCTTTTATAATCTTGATGATTTAATATTATATTACAAACATTATATGCAAAGGATTCAACATACCCATTCCAGATAGTTTATATACTCTAACTCTATAATAACCCAGCCCATTGTTTGAACTATTTAACTTTTAAGTTACATATGATAATATAATTTCATACACGTGTTGTGTGTAACTGAGCATGATCACTAAAGAATACTGGCCCACCCATGATTATGTTCGACAGCTTAGAGGATTCAACTTTTATTTATAGCTATGAACTGTTTAAACTAAAGTTTAGCGGAATGTTAAAAAGAGTGTAAAATATTCAGTAAGCAAAGAGTCAATCAAGGTCGTTAGCATCTTTTTTGGAAATAACCTGTTTATTGTTTTTACATGTTCCAAAATACTTCATTTACATTTTGGTATACCTAAAGTTACTGTTAAATTCTTTTAATATAATTGAGAGTAATCAAAAGCATCTAGAATATTTATAAATATTGAGAATTTATATTATTTAAAATTTACCTTTTTGTAGGTGATTTCACCACCCACTCCAACTCTTCGATGTCCAATCTTCCTCTCCTTCTCCGACTTGTTCCTCGACACACCGGCCGAGGACTTGGGACCCACACTACCATGTTGAGCTGTTGAACTCTGTAGTACAGAAAGAGATTGCAGTGACATTATGAACAGAGTTGCAGGATAATAACAATTATTTGCACACACAATTCCACTTTGAATCTCACAAAGCATCAAATGAAAATGTTACTCTTTTGAGAATACAACTATTAGAGAAGAAAGGAAATGCTAATAGTCTGTATGTCTATCCACCTGAATAGGATAATTACACAAGCACAATTGGAAATAGTACGACTGTATGCAAGTCCACCAACATGTGCCATAACCAATTGATTGCTTCTGACTAAACTATACTGAAGCTGTGTTGGTTAACTTTCTTGATTTTAACTCAATAAAAGAATAAATTATTTTAAAATATTTGTTTGCAAATAAACATAAATTTAAAACAGTTGTACTGAAAGAGATATTTTTTAATGCATCTTTAGTACAAACATTTTGAAAGAAAGGTTAAAAATAGCTATTCAATTGTCCTTCTACTCGAAAGATTTCCTAGAAAAAAATTAAAAATATCTTATGTTTGCATTCTTGGAAGTAGCATGAAACAGATTCAAAAGCATTTTATATAAATATATATGCACAAACATAAATGAATCATCAGCTATTAAGTAATCTGAGAAGACTCAATAACCTGCATAGAATTTTAATAAGATCATCAATAGGATTAGCTTGTTTATCTATCGTGTGACTGATGTCAAGATTTACCATTGTCACTGATATAACTGCTCAAAGTAGTATATGGAATGATGTGTCTGATAATCTGCCAATCAATTAGTCACAGTTAACAGAAGCATTTTAAATTGGGATAAGTCTATTTGCATACAACCAAATCATTTTTAAACAGAAAACCAATCTCAAGCCATATTTTGTCAAATCTGTAAACAAAAGCATTGCTCATGTTGGATTAATAAAGGAAAATGTGGTGACCATTGATGCACTTGTACACATATATATGCAGTGCTAGAAAGTAGAACAAGGGGCCTTGAATGTGACAATGGCCTAAGAATGCACTTATAGCATTCATTTAGAGGTCTCCAGTCTGACACAGTTTAGAGTCAATTCTTTTCTCCTCAAAGATATAAAGTGTGAAGGATACGTCTCAGAATCGGTGTGGAAATGTTGTGTGCAAATAAATATGTATGCGATTAATTCATTTGCAAAATATTTGTTTGGGTATATCTCAGAGATGAATCATAGCTGGTGGTATGAGCAAGAGATAACATGACATTGTTAATTTGGTTAACTGCCTAGTACATTTGATAAAGTTTCTCACATGCTCATACCAATAGAATAGCATTGATAAGAGAGACTGATGTTTCATTATTTTACAAAAGCGTGCTACATGTAAATTGCAAAACTTTTGTTTTACAAAATGTAACGATCGATCAATAGTACAGTGCCAATCTCATTTTTTCTATACTATCAGCCAAAGAAACTCTACACATTAAACAGCTGTCTGCTTATCTTTTGCTTGAAATTCCAGCATTTCATAAATATATATTGGAATTTCACAAGTCTGGTATATCCCAAAGAAATCTACTCAAATTAAATAATATGTAATAAAGTAGAATCTACACATACTGTGTGTATACTCACATCAAAGACTGTAAGTTTATCTCCAGCAGTAGACTTGTCTGAAATTGTGAAAAATACATTTTTTTGAAATACACTGATGATGCTTCCATAGTATATATAATAACGCTGCATCGGCAGCAATACATATCATAAAAAAAACAGTCGGGCGAGTTTTATGTTAATACCATGAGATCACCGCTCAAGCATGCGCATGAGGAATTCTAATAATGTTTCACGGAATTAGAAACTCGAAAATACTGACGATTAAGTATTTTCGCGCAAGTAAAACGGATCGATTTCTAAATATAAAAAGGGCTATATAAGTAATGAAAAGCCATCAGGAACGCGTTCCGGAATAATTACAGCGGCATTCCACGATAGCAGCGAGAAAAGCTATATTGCCTCGTTAAAGCCTTCAAAGAAGCGCTTTAACAGTTTAATTCGGCTCATTAACGGGTCTCTCTCTCTCTCTCTTTCTCCAGTCATATGATGTATATATGTATATACAAGGGCCGCTATAATTCGCGAGGCGCCTCTCGTCTGGCTTTGTTTTTCCAAGTCGCACGAGGATTAACAGCTCTCTAGATTCGGTTGTGTCCAGTCATTAGCCATCAGCTGTCAAAGGCCTCCAGAGCCACGCGCGCGCGATCGTTCCTTTTGGCGGCCGTGACGTCAAAGTGAGAGCCTTCGCTCGACGTTGCATGCGGCGCCTCTCTCTCTCTCACACTTGCGCTATATATATACTTATACCCTTTCCCAAGTCCGATCACGCATAGGCATATTCGCGCACGCATCTGGAATGCCGTCCCGTTCGTTCGCGGCCGTCGCGCTCTCTCTCTCTCTCCTTGATATTTACTCGACTTGTCGTTCCATTATCAGGCATAATAACAAAAAATGTGCGACAAGCTCGACTTCTGCTCCGAAACGTTTAAATGCCCTCAGCGCTGTTATAGATGTATGTACGTACAATGCACCTCCAGCCTCCCTCTTTTTCTTTTGACGCACGCACGCTGCTGCACAAAGAAGAAGCGGCAGCAGTGTTGTACGCCTACAATGCGCGTACAGTCCCGTTGGAAAGTTTAGCCCGGCGGCTGTCAGGCGTTATATTCGTCCAGTCTCGCGGAGATGGAACTCCGGGAGTCGGGTGTGTGTAGGGAGGGGGGGGGAAGAGAGAGGTTATGTTCGATCGAGAGTGGCCTCCCTTCGGGGCCGCCGAGGAAGCCCCGTAAAGTCACACGACCGAGCGGTTGTATGAGTCTGTGTGATGGCTCTCGAAGCGAGTACAAGAGTATATACTTTACTTACATAGGGAGCGAAAAAGAGAGCGCGGCTCTAATAGGGAGAAAGAGATGAGAGAGAGGGAGAGAGAAAGTGGGTGGGTGTATACCTAGTACAGTAGAAGATTAAAAAAAAAAAGAAGAAAAGTACAGAGGGGACTTACGATCCTCATCGGCCGAGTCGTCGGGGTCATGGTCCCCGGTGGAGCTGGCAGGCCCGGCGACGTTGGTCTCGACCACCTCGATCACGTCGACGTTGTCTCCCGAAGCCATTTTGTCTGGTCAACAACACGTCCTCTGCTCCGCGCGGCGCAGAGTCAGCGGCGCGCCTCCAGCGATGCTGTTGTTCTTCCTCGTCGTCGTCGTAGTCGTCCAAGTAGCCTCGGCTCGGATTTCACACAGGCTGACACACACGCACGACACATATATAGCACATAGGCACACTCACACACACATACCACAGTAGGTAGGTAGACACACTTTTTTGTGAGAGACGCTCGCGGAAGTGCGGTGTGTATCAGCCCAGCCCTCGCATCATCTCGTATGCTGCTCGCTTCTTCGTCTTCTTCTTCTTCGTACACTTCGTTTTCTGTATTTCTCGAATATAAGAGAAGCTATACGTTTATTCTCTGGAGGAAGCTTGCAGCAGGTGATAATAACTACTCAGTGGGAGAGTCGTTGGTTAGGGCCTCGGAGGGCCGCGAGCCCCTCGCGCATCCTGGCGCACTACTGCCGCTCACACACAAGCGAGCGCTACTACTGGCCGCCGGACTTTCTCGCCTCTCTCTCTCTCTCTCTTTTACTGCACATGCGCGCGACAGATTGTTATACTGACGAGGAGGGCGCGACTATTGCACCGACTTATTTTGCTTTGATGCTTATTATTATTTCGGCTTCTATTATCCATCACCGCTTTCTCCACGGTGTTTTCTTCTCGCGGGATGCATTTTCTGATGACCGACTCTACGCAAGTGTACGTACCTATATTATACAGTTGGTTGGAAAAGAGAGTGAGAAACACTCGTTATATCGCGATTGTCAGGGCGGATGCGCCGCATTATGTATTGGTGATATCGGCGCCGCCGCTTTCTCGTCGTCGTCGGCGTAGCTATTGACCGAAGTACCGAACGCCATTTTGACAGGATCATGTGGTGACATCTGGCGGATGGAATGTGGGGTCAAGGTTGGTAAGGTAGAATGTTGATGTTGGTTGGATGAGTAGAGCGCGACCTTTTCTACTGACGTTTATTATAGCGTGTTGATGATAATTAGTGTTCGTAGGTACCTATACATTGTGTATACCGATACATTCGGGTAGTTCAGTGGTTTGACTCTGATCGGCAGGACGATCGTGTTTTCGGTGTTTTTATTTAATTACCTTTTTAGGTCTTCTCGGTATAATCTTTGAAATTTCGCATTAATTTACATCATTATTTATTTGCTCAAAATTTGTTTTTTCTGAACGCGTTTTTTCCCTCAAATATTGCAGCGTGTTGTACAACCTTTTTATGTTCTATGATAACGAATGTAATGAAAATTAAAAAAAAAACAATACAAAATAAAATTACTCATTGCGAGACAATTCGCGACGTGAAATTTTGTTCGACTTTACAGAAATTTCAAAATTAGCATATATGAGTGTAGCACCTGTTCAAATGTCGTTCGTAGTATATGTATACCTATATGAAAAAAAGCTCCCGACGAACCTGTCTTTTTATGCGTGGACGAACACGTACTTATCTATATCTATCTGAATTTTTTAATTATCAATTTTATTAAATAGCTTAAACGTTACGACGCTGTATACCGAGCTTTACATTTTATTTGTATTATTTTTTATCAACGCGTCAATATTTTTATTATCTAAAAAAATAATATATATTATGTTCAGCATAACTATTAAGAAAATGTTTTTGCTTTTCAAAAAGATTGCTTCCTCGTTTTTTGCTGACAAATGAATTTTTGCATGTTCAAATAAAAAAACTTAAGATAAACTTTAATTGACATCGACAATTGAGTGTACACAATTTGAAAACACATGTAAAATAAGTACTCGAGGAAGCAGTTGATGTCGGCACCCTACTGTATAATCGATTATCGGATCAACTGTTTTACCAACCACAGTCGATCCTCCGATCTTTATTATCGAAGAATCGCAGAGACACACCTGAATATATTCATCATGACGCAGGATATCCATATCAAACAAAAACAAAGTCCCTCGTTTAAAATCGCATTGCAAGCTGCTACTACACTTGGAATTATCGAATCAGAGTATATAATAATGAAAGAAAAATATTCAAAACTATATCCATGACGTCTTTCAACTTTTAAATTCTAATATATTTACGTCAAAATTATAAATAAACAACACGTGTTATCGCGAATAAAAAAGCAACTTTATATATACGTATGGAAGAATAACAAGAATCAACGACACCAAGTAAATACTTGATAATCAACACGAGGCTTAACGACGACAAGCAAACGCATGTAGCCAGCGATTTCTTCTTAACAAGGTGTTTAAATTAAGTTTCAATTAAGAACCCTTTCGATCCGGCGACTGATGCTTTATACGCCGAGGTTTCTGCTGTCTTATTGTGTCGCCTTGGCAATTAGCTGTTTTCGTGCATTGTAGTAACTCTAATGCGATTTTTATTGTTCTGTTATGTCGACGAGAACCGGTTCATCTAATGAAAAAAAAAAATTGATCATGTGAACGAGTGTTGTTTTTTTCCTCGAAGCACTTTCTCTGTTGTTGAGAAATTAAGAATATATAGATGATATAATATTTTTTATTCGAATAAACAGTTTGAGCAATTGGTGTAGGGTTAATTAATTAGTAACTTATTCATATAGATAAAATTGTAATCGACTCTACTCTTATCACTGTTTATTAATTTTCATTAATTGGTATATAAATTGTTCACAAATCAAAATGTGAGAAGTAATGCAGCTGATGGTGTTAAACAACTTTTAACTGCGATAATATTAGAAGTTTCACTTATTTTTTAAAAATACAAGATTTCATGATAAATGTTTTAATTATATCTTCAATCAAAACGATAAAGTAATTCGACTATACATTATACATTGGCTACATTAATATATATATATACTTGCGAATATAGATGTTATGCAAATGCCTAATACGCTTTAGTCTCATGTACTGCGCAGTCACGCGTAAAAAAATAACAATGAATTTTTATTTTAACCTCATTTTTTTCACCGACCAGGTAAAATGTCTTTTATATCAACTTATTAATATTCTACATTTTCATTAAGCTATCAAACGTCATCTGTTCATTATTAATTATGACATCTATTTATACAATTTTCTCAGTTTCTATAGTGATTTCCTCAAACCACGCGCAAGCTCACGTGTCACCTGTTCAATGCTTTCAATATTTATTTTGCACACTTCGTGAATCCGACGTATATTAACAGATTATTAAGCTCAAGTTGGCGCGAATATCAAACAATGTCTGGTGAGTCTGATTCTTGATGGGTGGTTAGTACTTTTTACTTGCATTATGTTACTGTCAAGTTATGATTGTCTTCTTCAGATGACTATTTTATCTTTTTTTTCAGTATTCCAGATAAATCTTGCGATGTATTAGTTTTTTTATCGGTTTATACAGCAGCTGAACGTCTAGATTGTATAGAAATAAATCAATATACATAATATATTTACATTCTTTATATCATCGCAATGTAAATGTCAGTGTGACAAACGCATAATATTATATCTTCTTTTGGAAAGTCCTTGAAAAAAATGTCGAAGCGAAATTTCTGCCGAAAGCTGCTTTTGAAAGTTTCATCGAATGATGCGACTCAAAAATCCTATGATTTAATATAGCATTTTTCTGGAATTTTTGATAAATGATTACAAAAATTTTGGAATTTTCGTCTGGAGTATGGATTATGAAGAATATCGTCCAGTCGCGGCAACTTCATCTTGTCGGATGTTGACACGTGCGCGCAACTATAGGTTGAGTATTTTTTCTTTGGATTTTATTGAAGCAATTTGTTTTTTAGTGAATATTCTGCGAGCTGGGTTAAAATATTTTTTTTTTTGTTAATTAAATTTTTCTTGGCTATAGTAGGCATTCTCAATGATGTTGACGTAATGCGGATCCCAGTTCATCTCCGCCTTCTTACGCATATCATCAGCGCGTGGTTCATCTGATCAGTGACAATTCAGTGATTCGGGATCTATAGCTGACACTATCTATCGAGAAAAGTGAAACCAGGTAAGTATCCTAATAAGTATCATCCGGAAAGTGAACTAAATTATCCTGAGCATCAGACTTTTTTATCTGATATTTTCTTAACGATTTACCAAAAATTACTGGGGACATCGTATCGTTTTATTTTGAAGAATTTTATTTTTTAGGAAAAATAAAAAAAAACTATCTATCTGCTTTATTGTGATTATACTGTATAAATACCTATATAGTATTAGGTGAGTTTAACGATTGCACTATAAAGCAGTAAAGTGTTTCCCAAATATAGATGAAAACGGTAAAATTAAACGGTATCCGCCTATATATCTAATCAAATTGATGACATAATATATTTACATCAAGTATGTGGTAGACATCACATTGTGACTATTAATGTATGTAATTCTTAAAACGTCAACTTTGTCACAGCACAAGAAATGGAAGATCATCACTAGTATGCAATATTCTCACACAGATTTTAAACTAGTAAAATTTTTCATTCTCTTATATGGACCCTTTTTAGATTTCTGAAAAGCACCGAAATATTGATAAATACTTTTCACCTGCTATATAATTTATAACATAATTAATAAAAATTCCAAAACAATTATAAATTTGAAAACTAAATAATAATCGTTGTGATATAACTCTTTTATAATACAAATAAAATCGATTTTCATACAACCATCTCAACGTCCAGTATTATAGAAACGAACGAATTTATTTTCTTATAAGAACGGAAGGCGCGAACTGCGATGTGCGGAGTATAACGCAACTCGACTCGCGTCGTTTGATGATCAATAGATCCGCAATGAAACAGTCATGTATGTATTGTAGACCATATAATATATACACGTGCGGCAGTTGGTTGTTGCTAGTATAAACTCTTGAAAAAAAAGAGACAATATTGGTTCAATGCACTCCCCATTACGTCAGTTGCTTCGTTTATTAACCAGAGTTTAAATGTAGATCGTAAATCACGAATTACATTTAATTGAAGCGTTATGGAGAATGCCGCGCGTAAATGGTTCACGAAGGTTCTCTATAGACCAGTGTGAGTATGTGATGGAACGGAGCATTGCGACATGCGCACATTTAACGCGCATTTTTCGTCAGACGCTTTTCCGTATACTTGAACAGTTTGTAGCGATTTGGAGTTTAATTTTTCTCATGAATATAAAGTCGACTTTTATAATTTTGTGTGACATGTGGTTTATTACTTTGTTATTGGACGAGGAAATAACAATTGACAAATAATTGAAAAGTTCTCTATATTAAATTTGAATATATGCTTCGACGCAATATATATGTAACATATTTCATCGAGATATATAACGCGATTCGATTTTTCCATATTTATTCAATTGTTACTGGAAAAATACAAAATGTTATGTACGAGGAAGCTATATGATTTGACATTCAGTGGGCGAATCGCTAAAAAAAGAATAATTAACCATTCGGAATTGCGAATTATTATGAATTTCAAAGTAAAGGTAATGTGAAGAACATATAAGAGTTTGAGGTAAGTTCGTTGCTACGTTTCGGCGCAAATCTTATCTACTACTTACTTACTCGTTATTAATGTGATTTAAGAGAAAAGTGATTTAAGAGAAATTTGATTTAAGAGAATATGGCTGGAATTACGTCTTTATATCCCTTGCAGCCTGTTTTTTCCGAAGAAATGGTTCGATGCCAGTGAATTTTTGATACTTAGCGTGACGTCCTCTGCGCGATAGCATTGAGAAATATTTAACCGGCTTAATTAGACTATCTGTCGTTTTTTCCAAAAGCTGATTGGACGAGCTCAATTCACTGAAAGACCTGTGGTCACACAAATGTCACATTGACAGCAAAACGAATAATCTTTTTTAAGCGACTTCAAGAACAAGGCGGTTCTTTCTTTTAAGAAGCGAAGAAGAAGACTAAATTGATAATTTACAGGTTTATGCAATGAGGCAATTTATTTTCATAGTTGGAAAATTTTGTTCAATTGTACGCTGTAGCACTCACTGTGTTATACTATATTTCTAGATTATAGATCATTATATAATTTCGAGTGAATAAATAAGTGATATTGGGTCATCTATTAGATTAGAATTGAATGATTTTCTTTAGGCGAAATAAAAAAGCACCCTTTATTGTTATAAATAAAACATATTTTGTCGATCTTCTTAATTTTCTATTATTTTATTTTGATTCTTAGCTATACGACAAAAGAATAACCGATTTTCAAGACATGCGATTTCATGTATTGTTTCTGACGTAATGCAGCATTAAATTGTAACAACTTGTGTTGTCATATAATGCAAAATTTACATATAAAAAAAGATTTCGTACTGTACATAGACATCTAGCGCAATTGTAAAATAAGTATAATAAAACTACGACCTTCATAAATAAATTGTATCGGTATGCGAGATATTGCGCAATTAACTTTCGCAATAAATGCAGATTAGCACCAAAAAATTATACATCAGTATTAAAAAAAATCGTCATTGGCTAGACTTTGCGCTGCCTCGGTTCTAGCGCATGCAACGATTTCGCAATAAGTGCAGTCGCGGCGCACGATAAACAAAGATGATTGTTGTGGTGACTCAGATAGACCGATCTAAATTATCGAAATTTTCAAATGTACAGTATACGACAAGTCGACAGTTACTTGGACGTGCTGATGGAAAAAAAGAGTAGTTTCATCGGACTGATATATTTACGAGTTATAATAGCAGCAGTGATAAAATTGTGTTGATTCAAATGCATATATGGCGCGCATTTGAAAGATCGGGGATGTGGCGGAGCGAGTGGGAGCGAGATCGTATACAAGAATCGAAGGAAAGAATGGGGAGGGTAAAATGATTCCGCGGCGCGGAAATTGATTTCGTCAGTTTAGCTTACGAGATCTCGAGAGCCGATCTCTTTCTCGAGAGACGCATGTAGAGGCGCGATCACGACGAAGATGGGAATCGAGAAGAAACAGTCGATTCAATTAGAAGAAATCAGCTCTAAAAACAGGGGTAAGTAATAAACAATTATAATTCAAAGTGATAATAAGTTGATGCCTATAGTTTTTGTTTAATAATCTGAAAACTAGGGGAACAAAATTTGCCGATCTATAATCATGTACCAGCAAATGAAATTTATAACAAAACAGAAATGAAAAACCGACAATAAGTTCTTTAAATATTAAAGTGATTATTGAATATTCAAGCGTTTTGTATTTTGTATTAGACAAATTGAATTGTAGCATCGTTTAGACGTTATATACATCAGTCGTTCAATTTGAGTCAGTTAGGCTGAAACTATCGAATGAATAGCTAAAGTCATAACGGTTTGAAATATTTTTAAAATAAAAATATTCAAATCATTTTTTTTTTTTTTTTGATGATTGGACAGCAGTTATTCCTATTTCAAATACTTTCTAACAGCATACAAAAATATTGAAAGTTATACGCATATGTATCCATTTAAAATTCCAATTGAAAGTTCATGTAATTAAATAATTTTTTTTTAACATTTGAAGCTAAAGGAGCTGATTTCGAGACAGCTGTAACTACGTGTGGATATGGAAAATTTCACTATCTACTATTCTTAGCTGTCATTCCTGCATCATGGGCTTCTGTTCTCGACAGCTCGAATATGTCTATGATTTTGCCATCGGCTGAGTGCGACTTAAAATTGTCATTGTTTCACAAAGGAATACTTAATGGTATCACATACGCAGGTATAAATACTTATCAGTCACCATAATAAATAAATTATCTATAGCAAGTTAATAGATTTTATTTGTAGAATTGAATTTAAATTGTTTACGTTAACAGGTATGGTCAGCAGCGCCTTACTTTGGGGCTTTATTGCTGATGTAATGGGAAGACGACGTATCTTGGTATATGGATTTTTCGCTGATGGGATTTGTAACATACTCTGTGGATTATCGCAAAATTTTTCTACTATCGTTTTTTTCAAGTTCATGAGTGGATTTATGTAAGTTTATCCTTTAAACATTATTTACACATCATGTTTTTTAAAATATTGATTTGAAATAACATGTTTTGTTATCGATTAATAGCATAAGTGGACCTTATGCTACAATAATGACTTATTGTGCAGAATTTTATTGTACCAAAGACCGTCCGAGAGTGACACTAGCAGTTGGTTTCACGTGTTTCGCTGGCTGTATCGTTAATGCAGGTAATTTTATGATTTTATTAAATCCAAAACTAAACTTTAGATTTGAATATCTATATTACATGGATAAATATAACAGTGAAACTTTTTTATTTTTACAAATAATCTTTTAATTTTTAGCATTGGCTTGGATTATAATACCTCAGAATTGGTACTTTGAAGTTGGGGATAATGCATTTGTTTACAACTCCTGGCGGATCTACATAACGTCATGTGGGATACCAATATTGATTGGTGCTTTGGGTTTAAGCTTTTTCCCCGAAAGTCCAAAATTTTTAATGAGCCAGGGACGGAACGAGGAAGCATTGGAAGTTTTTAAACTAATGCATGCTGTAAATAATGGCGAGCCAAAAGACACTTATCCAGTAAGAACAAATAATTATTATTTTATATGATGGATTACGCTAAGGGGGTACATACAGTACCCCTTATCGTATTAATTGTCAACTCATAATTTATAATAATTGATAATTTATACATAAATAATTCTCAGATAAAACTATTAGAAGATGAATTAAAAGACCAAAAAGATAAACAGGAAGAAATTGTTGAACAAGCGGAAGAAACTGTGCTTAAACCAAAAAGTCTGAAAACTAGCATCAGCGATGGATTCCTTCAAATGAAACCGTTATTTATGGGTTCATATTTTTCTAGATTGTTTTTGGTAGTTCTAGTACAATGTGGTGGAATGCTTTGGTAATTTACAAATTTGTCTTTAACAATAGCGATATCATAATTGTTCATTAATTTGAATCACATTAGTAAAAATCACGCGATCATTATATATACTATTTTTATAAATTTATAGTGCTAATACTCTTCGACTTTGGCAACCTCAACTCTTTGCTACGTTAAACAATTTTCAAAATGGAACAAGTGGTGGATTGAATTTTACTTTTTGTGAAATATTGGATAATTCAACATCCAATTTACCAAAACTGATTAGTCTTGATGCTAATCTAACAAAACCCATCACTTGTACAGTGGTAAGCATGTTATAAAATATTTCTTTATGTGGATAAAAACAAAGTTGATATAACTAACTCTAAAAATATTCAACGTATACCTATGTTAACGAATTATGAAAAGTGAATACAAAATTTATAATATTATTTTTATTGTTTCAGAAACCAGTTGACAATAGTGTTTATATGTTTACTATATTGGTTTCCACAACGACAAATGCCTGCTTGTTCTTAGCAGCTGCTGTGGTTAATCTAGTGGGCAATAAAAATCTGTTGTGTAAGTAATACTATAATTGTCTGAGCAAAAAATAATTTCTGTATATCCAAGCAATAGTATCACTTATATTTTTTCGCTAAATTTCTTACAAAATTTTGCTATATTCCTGTAAAATGAATAATATATTTTTTTTCAGTAATCTGTTTTGTCTTATCAACTTGTGCTGTGCTTGTGCTTAATTGGGCAAGTCATTATACGTTTATAATAGTACTTACTTCTTTATTTGTTGGACTAATGTGTACAACGACGAATTTAGTTATTAGCATTACTGTAAATTTGTTTCCTACATCACTGAGGTAAGAATGCAGTAAATATTGCATGATGTATCAATACATTTTAATGTAAAAATATTAAGTACTTGAATAATATATTTACAGAACGATGGCTGTGAGTTTAGCGATGATGATAGGGCGAATTGGAGCACTAGCTGGAAATATCACATTTCCTGTTCTTCTCGATAGTGGCTGTTTTGTAGCTATAGTATCATTAGCTGTGATTCTTATAGGTAATCTATATTGATTTCTAAATTTGAATATTATGAATTATAAAAAACTATGTGAAAAGTTATGTTTATTGTGATTCACATGTTTGGACAAGGTGAATAATTTAAAACATTTAATTAAGTATATTACGATTTTATTTACAGTTTCGGCAGTGCTCACATTATTTATTCCTAAGAATAAGGAAAATGTGAAGTAAGGAATAGTTAATAAGTGCATATCATTCTAAAAGAGAAATATCGAATGCTCTACGTTTAACAATGCCAAGGAGGCCGTTCAATGTTTAACAAAGTCTTGTATTGTTGCAGTTTACATCAAATATAATTTGTTTCGATTATACGTAAGTAGTATTCTGTATAACTTCGAATTATTCCAGTATTGTTGTAAATTTATATTTTAAAATCACTATACCTACTGACGTTCATAGTTACAGTTTAAGGATATATATTAGACACTGAAGATATTTAGCGACGTATTGCAAAATGCTATGTTGTTTTTTACATGAGTTTTTGTAATTACATAACATTTAGTAATAAGAGGTATTAGTCAATGGAATTCGCTTGAAATTAGTTTTTATATGCATCAGTGAAACTTTACTAAGGCGTTTTAGTACAATTATGAAATATCGCAAAATATATAACATATTCAAATTTGTACATGTAAAAAGCGCATAAATCTAATATCCTATATTAGATATTTAATTTACGTCTGCATATTTTAGATTTTATAAGACTTTTGTCACAGGGGTTACTGTACAAAATATAATAACCCCAGCCTTAAAAAAGATAGCAAACAATCAATGTATGACCATACTCCTAAACATATAAACAGCGAAATAAAGTGAATTGTAAATATCGTTGTACAGGTTCAAAAGTAATTTTTATGTAAATACAGTAGCTTGCTTGTTTGAATATATTGAGCGTAATAACTCACCTGTCTGTTGAATGCTTGAGTCTGCAATTAAAGAAATTAAATAATTATAGTTATTAAATGAGTGTCTTGTGCATTTTTACATGATTTAATAAAATTCATAAATAAAATATCATGCAATAATAATGCTGTACTATTTATTGTATCTTGTTTTGAAAAGCTAACGTAAAAAATTTTGATGACTTGTTCATCTCTTTATAATAAATAAAATAATAAAATAACGTACGTATTTTATTACAACTATCGTTGTTGTATGTGATGCATTCACTTATGATGTATTGAAACTATTTAATTTAACTGCTTTATTATTGTTTTAAGGTACAGCTCCTCTCATTTTTTAATACACTTCTTTTATAGTCAACTTTTGTAATTTATTGTACAGTCTGTAAGTTATAATCCAGTTCAACCAACGATTCTTTATGCTATCGGCGTTAAAATTGATCAAAATGTTAATGATTATTCGTTCTGTCCGTAATATACCCAGGTGTCATTCGTACGAAAAGTCTTAGAATTATTATTGGTTTTCTAGAATACCTATATATATGTAAAACATTTAAATATATATATATATATTTTTTTTCAAATTAGTGTTATGAATATATATGTATAACTATAATCAACGCATGAAACAAATGTACATACGTTTCAAGCATCTATTATAGTCACTTTTGAAAATATGTTCCTGATAAGAGCTAATACACTTTAGAAAATCAGCTTTCGAGGGGCCCCCTCTGTGCTTCGTGCACAGAGCAAAACGCTCTAGTTTTACCGTACATCATTATATTATAAACAATATTAGCGCACTCAATCAATAATGAATGAGGAAGTAAGACGTTCACTTCAAAACTGTGACGATTCCTCATTGTATATCAAAGAATGAAGTTGTCATTTCTGTCATACTGCAAGTTGTGTTAATCGCGTTTGTTAAAAGAAAAGCAATTGATCTTAATGAGCACCTCCACGAACATCCAATATTGGTTCAGTGACGTTTCGATATCTATATACCTATTATATCGCACTGTCGTAGTAATTAGCCATATCTTATATCGCAAGTTAAACCCACCTACATCACTAATCATTTTGGCATGATGCAATCTTATTTCTTCATCTTTTAATGTACATCAGTATTTTTATACTGTTATAAATGTTAAACTGATTTTTGCGATTACTATTGAATATAGATTTCCGGATCGAAGGAGGTAATAGAATAAATAAAAATAAAAAATAGCCAAAAATAAATCATTTTATTGGTTGATTTCCCTGATAGGCAATATTTCAAAGCTTATGGAAAGAACTTGTATCACGTGTTGTGTGTACTGACCAATAAGCAAGAATGGCTTGAAAGTAATTGACGTATTATTTTCCACTCAATTAAACAAATGTTGAAGCTGCCGTAACTTGGCACGTGTGATATGTGTGCCTTTGAAAGGTTGTAATATAGTACATATGAAATTAGTATTTAATATCGTTTATTTCAAGCCTAAACTACATATGAACTTTAATTTCGTTATAGACGATATTTTACATGAGTGCTAGAATAGATTACATTTTTGTAAAAGGATAAATGTCAGTATGAAGAGAATAGTATAAAGAAAAATTCTAAAGAAATGTCGTGACGTCGTAAAACGTAATAAAATGAAAATTAATTATGATGTTTTTGAGATCTCATTTACCTAAGTCAAATAAGCGAAAGCTTTTGCCAATCTGATTAAATATTGAATCATCCACTTTATTTTTAACCCCAGTGAAAATAGAGAGATACATCCAAAGCACGTTCATGCACGTGATTTAATTGATAACATTATTGACACTTAACTACCACTAATCTGTATAATCGAAAACCAATATATTCGTGGGAGAGCAATTGCAAAACTTATTGTACTGGCGTATCATACCGGAGACACATCGTACACCATGGAATAAAGGACTTGTTTAAATTTTCGAAATTTTTCTCTAATATTGCTTATTATTAATTAAAACAGACTGCGTAGCTTCATACTTCAAAATGTCTACTAAATTGGATCATAAATCTAAAGGTAGGTGATATTTTTTCTATGCTGTTGTATGAAAAAAAAGATTTGTTTAAGTAGTGCTAAGTTAAAATATTTACATCATGTTATTGATCATGACTATTTTCAGTAAATCTTGATGTTTATCTTTTTCAGAATCTTTTGAAGAGGATGGAGCGGACTTTGAAAAAGCAATTACAGCAGTAGGATATGGAAAATTTCATTATTTATTATTTTTTATATTAATACCAGCTACGTGGTCTTCGTTCTTTGACACATCAAATATGTCTATGATTCTACCTGCAGCAGAGTGTGATTTACAGTTAACTTTATTTCAAAAAGGCATCTTAAATGCTGCAGCATATGCAGGTAAATAAAAATTAGATTCTGCTTAGAGAAATAAAAGTGATATGGTGTTAAAATTAAAGTCATCACATTTTTAGGAATGGTCAGTAGTGCATTTATATGGGGCTTCATGGCTGATGTCACAGGAAGGCGAAATATTTTGATTTATGGATTTTTCTTTGATGGTGTATGTAACATTTTAAATGGGTTTTCACCAAATTTTGCGGTTCTTGTATTTTTCAAATATATGAGTGGTTTCATGTAAGTATACAAAATATCCATCATATAATATTTGAATAGCATTTATGTGTTTTGACAATTTTCTTATATTTTAATCTTAATTACATTGAAAAGTTTGTTCTTTTTTTAAATAAACTGTGTATGTCTTCGTATTTTTGACGATTATGATATTTTTTATAAATTGAATATATTACTTTATTGTATGATGTTACAGAATCAGTGGTCCTTATGCTACCGTTACATCGTATTATGCAGAATTTCACTCCATCAAAGATAGACCAAAAAAGTTGCTTGCACTTAATGCGATGAGTTTTATTGGAAACATTTTAAATGCAGGTAAAAATAGTTAATATTTCAATTATTCTAAATTGTTTTTGAAATGTTTATAATTTTTATCAAATACGTAGTAATTTCTTTTCGGAGACTTTTATTTATTGAACGCAATAAAACAATATAATAATAGTTTTGAAAAAATCTGATATTTATAGGAAAAATTCTGATAATATAGACATTTATAGCTTTACATTTGCTAATTTGTAATCATTTTTTTCAGGTTTAGCATGGCTAATAATACCTCAAGCTTGGTTGTTAGTTTTTGGCGATGATGTATTCTTATATACGTCATGGAGAATTTATCTCAGTATTTGTGGACTTCCTATAATTTTTGGAAGTTTGTGTTTATTCTTTTTCCCAGAAAGTCCTCAATTTCTAATGAGTAAAGGTCGAAATGATGAAGCTTTAGAAGTTTTAAAGAAAATTTATTCAATAAATTCTGGATTACCGAGCGAAAATTATCCTGTGAGTAATATTATTTCGATATATACATATACATATATATCAAATTATAGAATAATTTTTGTTTTAGATTAAGTTATTGCAAAACGAAGCTGTAGAAATTCATGAAAAGTCAAATATTGGATCTGAAGAATCTAAGTCGTTTTCTACGGCACTTTGTGAAGGTTTCCGCCAAATGAAGCCTTTATTTGCAAGCTCATACTTTTTTAAATTATCCTTGTTGTTTGTAATACAATTTTGTATCATGTTGTCGTAAGTTATTTAACCTTCTCGCATATTCTAATTGAATTTGTGACGTTCATAAATGCGACTAATTTGCTTTATGGCTTTAGAAATAACACACTCAGACTTTGGCAACCACAATTACTAGTAATTTTGGACCAACCAGCAGATGCAAATGGTGACTTATCTCTTGGAACTAATACGTTTTGCCACATAATTAATAATTTTACATCATACAAAGCTAATTATTCTGTCGCCGATGTTGATAATGTGGCTGATTGCGTAGAAGTAAGAATTTGATTGAACTTAAATATTTCGTTTTGCTTATTATAACGATTTCGTAACTTTTATTTATATTTATTATAACTTACTTATAGAAACCGTTAAACGATTCTACATATTTAAGAGTGCTTATAATATCAGCTACCATGACACTTAGTATGTTTGTGGCTGCTTTTTTTGTAAATTTATTTGGAAACAAGAAGTTGCTCCGTAAGTAATCAAAACATTTTGTACTTATAATACTGGTAAAAATGAAGTTTAAATTATTAATAATGTTTTTTAGTGGGAACACTTTTTGCTTCCTTCATTTCTGTAACTTTACTAATTTGGACATCGAATACTATACTCATATTAGTATTGATGTGTTTGCCAGTGAGTATGATGTGTACAGCTACAATCCTGGTAGTTAACGTAGCAGTTGAAGTTTTCCCTACAACATTGAGGTAACTAGTTTTTCTTGGTGGTATACAAATTATGAATCATCTGTAGTTCTACTTGAATTAACTCTATTGCAGGACAATGGCAGTGAGTTTAACGATGATGGTAGGTCGCGTTGGAGCACTCTCCGGGAATGTGATGTTTCCAGTACTTTTACAATACGGTTGTATCGAAGCTGTGATATTTTTGGTTGCCATGATATTAGGTAATTTAATTATTTTTTCAGTTTTCATATATTGTCAATATACGTTTTAACGTAATTTTTATTCTTTTTGCAGTTGCCTTAGTTTTAATAGTGTTCATTCCTACATCCAGCCACAGAGTCAAGTAGTAAAAAATTAAAACTGTTTAACGGGGTGGAGGATTATAGAGCTGATACGAAAATCACAAAAGTTACGCGGATACCAGGTTTCGATTCCGCGCTCTCGTTACAATTGATATAAGCAAAACAAAACAAAAGACATCTATGACAACAAAGATTTTGTACAAATAGTATTATAGTTTGATATTTAATTAAGTGTATGTAAATATTTTCTAATAAAGGTAAGATATTTAATTGTATAAAATTAAAAAAAATAAATTCTATTTTTAAAATACGTGATTTAATAATTAATTTATTTATAGATTTAACTATTTTTATATATTATTACATTAAGGAGACTGAGGCAGGTTGGTCAGCGGGATAAGTTGGCCAAATTCTAATAAATCCCGATGGAAAAAGTAGAGCTTTTATGTAATATGTGACATTAAAATTATATTTCTTATAATAGGATTTCGCAACAGGCGTTGATTGTTTCTATGGAAATACATTAAATGTGAACAAGAAATCTGTAATAAATGCATGAGCTATAGTAGTGAGGGTTTTTCATGATTTCATGGGTTTTTCATGATGATTCTGCGAAGTATCGTTCAAATTTATTTTTATTAATAGATGTTTAATATCGTATAAATTTAGATACCATTATATTATTCTAGATTTGGGGGCACGTAAGGTTCGTAATTGAAAGTAAAGATTTTTAGACCAACAAATCCTCCACTATTTGTTCTATGTTTATGATAAAGTCCAATTTCAGACATCAATGCAGATGGACTAGTTGTAACTGGCTGTTTGTCAAAAAACGGAATTGTATTTTGTCCTGCATCGCCATCTAATCCACTAGCTTTATTCTGATTAAATTAAAAATAATTTTATAGATTACATAATGCTGAATCAACTTTCTTAGAGATCAATTATTTCATATTTATATAATAACGTTTATATAAAACATTAAGTAAATATTTTATGACTAATCTAGCTAATTAACTACAATTTTTAAGTAATTTACTTCTAAAATGTGCAAATATTAATAGAAGAATTGATGATACTTAGACATTTGAAACACCTTTTTCCGAGAGTCGAAAATAGAATGGTGAAAAATGGGCTGTAAATAAAGAGTGTATAGTGGAGATAATAATATATATGATCTATTAGTATGTTTTTTTACTCCTGGTCCTGGCGGTTCCATTAATAAAAAAAGCTGCTTGGAATATATATGCATACATATATGTAAGTAAAATGTCAGTGAAATACATGCACATTGCACAAGTGTATGTAAACGAAAAATATTGAAGAAAGCTGGACCCACCCTGATAATACTGTTGACACACAATGATCGCGCCACGACGAACTCAAAATTTTGTTACAGATATAATACATGGCTCGTGCGTTCATTGCGCTTTGCGACATGTTTTCCGATTATACAGTGGAGATGGTATGCAATTTCATCAGATGTGCGCGCGTCTGTGGCTCTCGCGAAGTCGCGATCTTGAAGGCCTTAATAGTACCGGAGTATCGAGAGCTTTAACGTTTTCATTAAGCTTTGGCAGCTCGTCGGAATGGGACCGTGCAATGACGATCAGGCTGATGTGCAATCTATCGAGCTTGGCTCCAGCGACAAACGTAAGTATTAATTCCGCCGAACGATTAAGAGTTTCATCATGTCATTTAACTTTCAATTTATAATATTGATTAGAATAGGTAGTTGCGTTTACTGTGTTTTTCTTTTCGTATATATTTAGCGTTTCTTTTTTTGTACCCACCCATAATCGTTAATTCTTTGTAAACTTATAAAAGAAGTAGACGAAAATGGCCAAACGAAAGGAGCCAATTTTGAGGAAGCAATTGCTGCCACCGGATACGGAAAGTTCCATTATCTTCTGTATTTGGCGATAATTCCTGCTTCCTGGTCTTCCGCATTTGATACGTCGACAACATCCATGATAATACCGGCTTCAGAATGTGATTTAAATCTCACCCTTTTTCAAAAAGGCATACTTAATGCCATCGTTTATGCAGGTACAGTAATTTTGTTCACTCAATCTTTACACATATATGTCATATTGTGAAATCGCGATCAGAATTTTGCGAGCGTATGTTTCCGGAGCATGATAAAGATTATGCACGTGCCTTTGATAGCACAATTAAGATTGTTGGCGCAAATTTGCATGCTTGAGTTATAATGAAGAAATATGATACGAATCTAACTTTGCTACGATTCAGCAAGAGTTAAACTCGAGCGCATCATCCGTGTCTGTATAGGTATATATAAATGACGTTTTTATGAAGCTTATACTCTGAGGTTATGTAATAAATTTTAAAATAGCACAAGCTAATAAAAAAGTATTTGCAAATTCACAATTGGCATAGGCATAAAGTGTATATTATATAGTTCAAACTATATTTATGGGCTTTTAGGTATGGTCAGCAGTGCCTTAGTATGGGGTTTCGTAGCAGATGCCTTTGGAAGAAAGCCCATAGTATTTTATGGCTATCTCATCGATGGCATTCTAAATGTACTGAGTGGATTTTCCCAAAGCTTTTATGTTTTGTCGACCTTTAAGTTTCTATCCGGGTTTGTGTACGTCAAATTTTATTTCGGAAAGGAAAAAGAATTGAAGCTGATTCGTACACATAACGTTTTAACTCGTGCAAAGAATGACAAGTTTTATATTATATATTTATGGAAATCGCAAAAACGAAGTGTATGCATTAGCTTGTATTCTACACCGAATTAGTTTGGAGATTGTAAAAATTTATTTGTCGTATACTATATTGCAGTATCAGTGGTCCATACGCTTCCGTTTTGACGTACTGTGCTGAATTTCACTGTACGAAGGATAGACCAAGAGTAACCATGTTCGTTGGGATTCTTATTGCCGCAGGAACGATCATTGGTTCGGGTGAGTTTTTTTCTTAATGTTTTGTCAAAGATTTCAATAGAAATATTTTTTTAATAAATTTAAGATTAAATTTACAATTTCGTTTTAGTTTTGGCTTTGGTCATCATTCCACAGGACTGGTCATTTGGTATTGGTAACTTTTACATACGTTCCTGGCAAATTTATTTAGCAGTCAGTGGAGTACCGACTCTGGTTGGAACTTTTTTGCTGGGCTTTTTTCCAGAAAGTCCAAAGTTTCTTATGAGTCAAGGCCGTAACGACGAAGCTCTGCAAATATTTAGAACAATTTATTCTGTTAATTCGGGTGAATCGAAGGAAAATTATCCAGTATGTTTTTATTTTCGTTTATCCAATTGATATTCATCTTGCGTAATTCTTATATTTTCTCTATCCAGATACAATTGCTCGAGAATGAGACTGCCAGCGAAGGCAGGTCGGAGTCGAATGAAACTGTTCTGAAAGCCAGAAGCCTCAAGGCTTGTGTGCACGAAGGGTTAATGCAAATGAAACCATTGTTTATAGGCTCATTCTTTCCTCGGCTAATGCTGGTGATTACGATTCAATTTTGCGGTATGTTAAGGTTAGTTTCTTCCTTCGCGCAATTTAAATATTATTATATAAAGATGGAATTATGTAAGTTAGTTTTAGTGTATTTACGAAAGCTTTGATTAGCTTTCATTAGAGTAGCATCATTGATAATAAGTTATTGCAAAATATATACATATATTTAATTTTAATAAGGTTTATGACAATTTCCAGTAATAATACGATTCGCTTGTGGCAGCCGCAGCTGTTCGCTATCTTAGGACAGGATAACGAAAATAACTCTGATTTCTCATTCTGCGACATCATAGACCAATCTACGTTTTCTCAACTGGATCAGAATATTACAGGCAGTAGTGTTATTATAAACACAACGCAATCTGTTACCTGCATACGGGTAATCTCTTTGTATCTACACAATGTCCGTGATAATACAATAATTATACAATACATTCTTTTTTTAGAAAGCGGTAGACAATTCCGTGTACACTAACACAATTATTATTTCAACCTCTGCTCTATTCTTCACGTTTCTTGCAGGAGCTCTTGTCAATTTGATTAGTAACAAACACTTGATGCGTAAGCACATGATACTTAGTAATTTAGCTGACCTCAAAAGCGTGTACATGCATATAAGGTTAATCTGGTTATAAAATGTTTCACATATCAGTTATAGGCTACTTCGTCACTGTATGTTCAGCGCTGGTATTAAACTGGTCTGAAAGCGTACTGCTAACCCTAATATCGATAAGTTTATTCGTTGGTTGCTCTAGCGCATCGGTGGTTTTGTTAATTAGTATTGTCGTAAACCTCTTTCCTACGACAATGAGGTATTTATAAAATGAGTCGTAAAGTTGATATAAAAAATTGCAATAATGCCACCTCACATATTCTACTCTGATTTGAGATTTTTGACGTATGATAATTTTGCAGAACTATGGCTGTCAGTTTAACAATGATGGTTGGTCGTATCGGTTGTCTTCTTGGGAACATATTGTTTCCGGTATTTTTGGAATACGGCTGCATCGTTGCTATTTTAACGTTGACTGGATTATCTTTAGGTAATAAACTATTAATTTATTTAATGTAATTTTTTGGCTATAAAAGTGTGCTATACATTATACTTTTGTGACTTTCAGCATCTTTTGTACTAGGATTGATAATCCCAAAAGCTAAGGATAACGTAAAATAATTCAAGGATATATGCAAGCGATGAAGACTTGAATAAAAGTTCTATTTTTGTAAAAAAAAAAAAAAATACATTTTGATACTACACAAAATGTCGACTATTATTTGTAAATCAACATATCTGTACCAAAAACCTCGTGGCACACATTTTTTTTCAAATTGCGCCGAGTTCTCCGGGACAGTAGTTTAACAGCTAATCTTCTCTCCTTCTCCACATTCGCCATCAGCCAAGCTCGCGCTTATATAGTTTTTACGGTATATTCAGAATAGTTTCAGCGTACGGAAAGTATGCACGCGTAATCCGTTTTTCCAGCATATATAACATTGCTATATATACTCTACGTACATACGCATATCCAGGTTTAAGAAAACGGCAGAGAGGAAGAGAGAAAGAGCGTAAAGCAGTAAACAGCTGCTTCTCGGATTACAGGAAACATTTTCTTGCTCCCATTTGACTATATAATAGCTGCACCATCACTACTATATACGCGTATAGCTTACGCGCATCATCATATTATTATACTGTAACGTTTGACTATCCCGTAACGAATAGTCCGAAAGTCGTAAATTATCGTTAATTAGTCTTCCGATTATGCAAAAATCGTTGCAAAATATCGACGATGAAAAATTCCTTTAATTAAGCACACACGATAGTATACATGTATATATTTTCGAGTGTTGACTGCTAAAACAGCTTCATTTTCACGGACAATAGCGATGCGCGCAAGAAGAAGAAGGAGAAGAAGAAGAAGAAGAGTAGCCGGACATCAGATCCTTGAGTTTCACTTTCGAAATATCCTGGCGAACCCCGAGGTATATCCTATAGCCTTCACCCACATGCTCGCGATCCCCTTCTCGATCGCGCGCGTGGACATGCGCTCGCAGTTTATATCAACGGCGAACATCTTATACACTACTACTACTGCGCGGAGATCGTCGATCGTAACGATTATTACATTAGCAACCGAGTTGAGCGTTAATTGTATACGTTTTACTTTCATCGTCTCTCTATCTTTCTCGACTATTATAAACGTACACACATCACAGGTATATAAAGTAACATTATTTATTTGCTGAAAACCGTTGAAATCGTATTAAATCGTTATACATATAATTCCAACCGCAAAGATATATAACAACGATAATTTTGTAAAAACTACCGCAGTAGATGATAATCCGGAGGAGCTACGAAAGAGCCGCAATATAAAGTAGATTGTTTTCTAATCGCGCGAAAGAAAGTTCTCATGGTCAAGTTCCAATCATGGAACACAGGGGGGGGGGATAATATAACGAGCGAGAGAGTATAGATACCCGCAAGATCCAATTTATAATTTCACGGGCTTTCGTCGATTTTCTCATCTGGGGGCGCACAGACCACTTCCACGGGCGGAAAAAATAAAATGTCTGCCCGAGAGTATTTCCGGAAGCCAAAGGTATATATATACACAGTCGTGGGCTATGTTTAAACTAACAGTAATTCCTGCGGGCAATACCGATTCCGATGCGACTGCCTCGAGGCAGGATTACCCACGGGCGCGTGTGGGAGTAAGTATAGGAGTGCGGAGTGAGTGAGAGAGAGAAATTCGACGCAGTGTTGTTGTTGTTAGACTTCCTTCTGTATCGTCGAACGGGGAAAACGATCGTGCAAACAGCCGGCGTGAAATCGAGCGATGCGCTGCCAAAGATCCGCTCTCTGTCTGTCTTATCTGTCAGTTTCGAGAGAACGAGAAATTCAAATTCAATCGCTTCTGATGTGAAATTCTCAAGTATTTTTCATGCTGCGTTTTTTTTAAAGCTGATAATGCTATTAGCATAAAACTAATTAAAAAAACATACACAATGTCTGGATCAGATTTCAAAATATGTAATAACCCAACTCACCTCTTTTTCCAGACGTCACAATACACCTGGAGAAACAATAAGCGGTATATAGAAAAAAAAATACGATAGCAGATCACACACTTCCGTTTTTTACACCGAGAGGCTACATCCATCTCGTTCGATGTAGCATAAGAAGACTTATATATACAAGGCAGTTCTTGACCTTGCTGTCTATCAGTCGGTGATTAACAGCACCAGCGACGTCTTCATCAGTGTGAGTAGTCCAACGGGCGGTGTTTGCACAAAGGACCACCTCGAAGCTTCTTTTTTTTTCTTCTTTTTGTAAGTCAAGTCTTCAGGTGGCCGGCATCAGCAGCAGCAGCAGCAGCACAAAAGACGCTCATCCAGAACCGACAAATGAATATATACATGCTGCCGAGTCACTTCGCGCCGAACATTTTCATCGATCCGACGCGCACAGAGGCTTTACCTTGAGAACTGTACGGCCCTTTGCGATTCGAACATTTGTACTTGCCACTAGCGATATTTCACGCATCGGCTACCTTTCGGTATACTTTATATATGAGAAGGACGTCGTAGAGCGATTGCTTATGATGATTCTTTTTTTTTTCTTTGCGGGTTATCGGTTATTACATCTGTTGGGCAACGAATGCGTGAGGTTCCGTGTATTATGTATGGTGTTATAGGCGAAGTGTGAAGGACTCGTTGTTTTTTTTTTTTTTTTGTAATTTGTATACATAAATGAATTGGCTTGGTAGCATCCTGCAGGGAGGAACGAAAAATTATTACTGTTGAAATCGAGTGGACTGGCTATCTCGTCAGTTTGGTTCTTGATATTTTATGGTGAAACAGATTTTTTAATTTTTACATTATAATTAAAAGTATTAAAATAGGCCTTTTCTGAATTGTGCCAGACTTCGTATATGAACCGACGATATGTATACCTACTCTGCATAATAATGTCGTAATTGAACTTTGCGCATCTCGTGTGATTCCTATACTCCCATGTATACAGAAATTCCTCCAGAAAGCTTTCCAGTAGCACCGACAGGCGCTTTCCTCGGTTATATCGTATACATCCCAGCCCAGATAGAAAAGAGCGAAGAAAGACAGATAAAACACCGCGAGAAAACAAGGGATAAAGCAAAAGACTACGCGGAGGAGAGAAAGAGAAAAAGAGAACGGTCGACGAATGAGCAAGAACAGTAAGTGCGAGATGGCGCGGAGATTCACACGGTTCGCGCTCTGTATATACGCTCTTTCGTAGCGGACTTAGCGGTAGATACCCGGTGTGCTCCAGCAGCTCATTTGCATTTATTCATATACGCCGCAGCTCTGCAAGCCTACTGCAGCTTAATATATAGAGCAGATGCATTCGAGATTCGAGAGAGAGAGACAGAGGCTCTATGATTCGCGGTGGAAAGCTGTCGAAATTCCGAAAATTTTACCGTAAAACATTGTTAATTACACAAGTATGTGATGTATTAATTATTATTCACACATTCGCGCAACTACAAGCATTTTCCAAGAAAGCAAAACATTTACAGCAGACAATTTTGCTGAAAACCGTACAAGTATACAACAAGGGAAGAAACGATTTAAAAGTAAAATATCGTATATAAAGCAAAAGCCCTTATTAAGTAAAAGAGGTGGTATATACATATACATGCTAGGACTATATAGAGTGTGGCGTGCATCGGCGTCTCAAGTCCAGGAATTCGGAAGAGCTCGGGTTTCTCGTTGGCTTACGCTTTCTTGGCAGTTCAAGGGATAATTGAATGGTGTCGAAGCAATGAAAAGCACACGGAAAGTTGCTTCAGCCCTTCTGCTATGCGTGAATGCGTCCGTGTGTTCGTTAAGCCGATCTCGCGGCGCAGCAGTTTAATGTTAGTCACGAGTCAGTCGGTGAACACACGCGGCGAGCCTTAACAGGCTTTTACGCAATGAACGGCTATTGCCGCGCCGATAAGTGGGACGTTCTCCTCTGGTTCCGGTCGGTGGCACCTTCTCTTCTTTCCCTTCGAGCGCGAAAGCTTCTTTTTCTTTTTTTTTTTTCTTCGCGTTTAAACGAAAGTATAGCAGCTTTTGCGCAGTGCTCGACAAGTGCCAAGCTATTTATATGCGAGAGTAGAATAGCTTCCTGATGTTCGAGAGTGTACTATTAAATTTTCGAGTGTTATAAAAAAATAATACTGACGTAGTGTGTGTGTGTGTGTGTCTGCGGTAGAGACACATACGGACCAATTATACACAGTGACGACAGCGAGGCGAGAGCGTGAAAGCATTCGCAAAGCGACGACGTCTCAATTCCTCACGGTATGTGTCGAGAGAGAGTCATAGGGACGACTTCCGTGCGCGCGAGCGAGAACGTTCACTCTCAGTATTATAGTATAGTATATATATACACACAGAGAGTCGGTCTCTTTGCGGCGCGCCGACGAAATTGAAAAGCGTGTGGCCGTCCATTCGCGACGAGACGCTATTAGGCTGTTTCTTCTTCTTCTTCTTCTTCTTCTGCTTCTACTCGGTTTCCTTTTCCGCTTTGCGAAATTTTTTTTCCCGCCGTGTACCCTTTTCTCGCGGGAAAAGCAAACACACTACTACTGCGAGTTGTCGGTGAGCTATTTCGCTGTAGTGGTGCTGATGTGATGCTGTTTTGCCCTTTCGACAGAGGAGAAGATTGTATACGCTGGAATGAAAAGGGATTTCATTTCTAAGACATTTTCTTTCCTGGCAGCAGCTTGATGATTATCATTTGGCTGCTGCTGCTTCCACTTCCTTCGATATTGAGACGATGATTAAATTTCTTCCTGTGTACCAAGAGTTATATACTTTGTATAGTTGTGTTAAATTCACAGAATTAAATTTTCGTAGGTCTCTCAACCCTTATTCAGTTACTTTGTTTCAAGGAAGTCAATTTTTTAAGTATAGTACCCTCTCATCGTCTTGAATACATTTTCTAAAACAGCCTTTAGTAGGTATTCAGGTCAGTATAAATCCTCCCTTGGATAGTGCTCAATAACAGTGAATGAAAATTTGAGACGGAAGTACAATAAAACGTTCTAATTATTCTTTGCACGAAAAATCAAAATGATTTTAAGAGGACTGTGTCCAAAGCACACTCTAATAAGAAAATCGGATAATAATACCAGACCGTTTTTTAAAAACTTTCAGCAACTACATGCACACGTATACACAGTCAGTATATCATCGAAAAAGTGGCTGCAAGAGGCATCCACTATCCGGGCACACGCAGTTCAAGAGACTTGAATTCGATGCATCGCTTCTTCCGCATTGTTCCCGATGGCTCAGAGTAAAACGAGATTTTACGAGATTGATTCCGAAACAATTTCACTCTCGCCGCTCGCGCGCGCGCGCGCGCGTCGAGTGTATAACAGGAATATACGTGGAACGAGCGCGATTACTGCGTTTTGTTTAACAACCAGCGGTGCCGGCCAACAGTTTCTCTTTTTATTTTTATACGATTTTCTGCCCTTTCCACGCCGGGGCATCATCAGCTATAGCCACTCGCAGTTTTAAGGCGTCGGTGGTACTGTTATATACTCGGAATTTTTTTTTTCCTCCAACTCTCGGCCCTTCGTGATGCTGTAAACCTATCGTGAGCGCCAAACGGTAGCTGTGT
The DNA here is from genome assembly GCA_900474305.1 of Cecidostiba fungosa. Taxonomy (NCBI): domain Eukaryota; kingdom Metazoa; phylum Arthropoda; class Insecta; order Hymenoptera; family Pteromalidae; genus Cecidostiba; species Cecidostiba fungosa. The sequence goes on from UCOJ01000384.1 coordinate 37,539, forward strand.
ATATATATATCTACACGATTCTGCGGACTCTGTTTTCCTGGATTTTTTGCTTCCGTGTGTACCACCTGGTGTATTATATAATACGTGTCTCTCTCGTCATATATCGATTGATTTGGAATAATAAAATATCAAAAATATAAAACACCTCTGCCCCGATAATTTTTTTTTCGTTCCTGTGTCCCAGTTTTAATGATATAGTATACGCGGTTCCATAATATATTAACGAGGGGACACATTTTTTACACGAGATCGGGGAGAAAAAGCTGTTTACTCGAGTGACACCGAACAAGAGTATGCGCATGTTCATCGAGTCGTGGCGGTGGCCACTGCTGGTTGACGTAACTAGGGAAGATCCCGAAAGGGGATAGTAGGATGGAATAAAAAAAGCTGTCGTCGTCCGACTGAGATAGATAGATCTCTCTTGTGTGCCGAAACGCCTGGAACTTTCTTCCCTACCGTTCTTCTTCTTCTTCTTCTTCTTAGCTAGCACTAATCTAAAGGCTAATCGTCATGTAAGCGCACGTATAAGTACTTATATACCGCACACACGTGACATAATACAAGACGAGCACGCGAGCTAAGCTACGCAATTTACTTAATTACCGGGAGACACCGTTACCGTTAAAGTACCGCTCTCCTCTCCAACTTTCAATGTCGACCACATTCCGCTATACATTTAATCCTTGCCTGCCAGAAATATATATATATACACACACATATATCGATCGCAAGGACTTTTTTTTCAAAGGTAAAGAAACAAAAAGATCGGATCGAATCGGTATTATACGTTCTTGTTTTTTCTTCTCTCGCGGTCTCGTCCAAATTCTGCTGAAGCACGCATCTCGGCGAGCAATTGTCTGCAGAAATGATGAAGCATCAGTCGGTATTGTTAATTAAAATAATGGCTTATTTGCGAGAGCAAAGTAAGCGAGAGAGTGCATTTAAGTACAATTTGCGGGGTGCAGCCACATGTGAACACCTTTCTCGCGGTGCACCGGCGCACTTACACTTTAGCCGCCTTTATAATGATATGTAATTTTAATGAGTGACTCGTTGTTGCAAAAAAAAATAGTCGCATGTATAGTTTAAATTAGTATTATACACAGAAACCGATAAGAAATCGGTATACTTGTCTCTTACTTCTAGGATTATTTTCAACCGATTTTCAGTATCGGTTTACTGAGAATCAGGACAGTAGAGGAGGAGGAGGAGTGACACTGGAGTAATGACTCGGAATAGAGGATCTCGTGCGAATGAATTCTCCCCCCGAAGAATTCGAGTTAATTAAGTTCTCTCAGAGCCGGCCGCCACGAGCAATTTGATAATTAACGCTGTTGAGCCTGCGCTCGCTATATACGTATATATACTTGCTTAAACCCGAGCAAAAGCGGCGCCGCTGTATCTCTTATGCCGATCTCTCTCTCTCTCTCAGGGAATTATTGTGTATAAGTAGATGGTGTATACGTCCGGTGAGCCGTGACAACGGAGGATTCGCTTGGCCGCGAGTAGAGACCGTCGAAATATGTAATTCGCATGACTAATTGAACCGACACTTTGGTCGGTTATACCGTTATTGTTTTCAGCGAAAAAGACGACATGCGATCTACGCATTATGACGAAATCCGTGAAAAAAAATTCACTTTCGAGGGTCGAAAAGTGTAAATCGACAGCAGGACAATTTTTGTAGGCATATAGCCGATTGTAATATTTAAAGCAAAAAAAGCATCTAAAAGTCGATACATATTTTTTATAAAATAAAAGTAGATAATAGAAGAGACTTTGATTTGTGATTTTTTTTTTGCAAAATCTCAGATTTTAGACTAATAAAGCTTTACATAAACATCGTCAGCTGCACCTGACATTATGCGTTCTATCTGCCGTCATCGTCACTGCTGTCATAAAAGGGATTATCGGATAAGTATTATATACAGTGCTTGGTTTTATTTGGTATAAGTGATTTAAAATTTAAAAAAAAATCGAATTTATATAATTATACAAACAGCTTTTTTCGAATTCCGAGTATGCTATATTCTAGAAATCACGTATATACAGCCGCACAGGTATTAAGGTTATAGCGCTATTTCGTAGTACATATATTTTAAGGCGAAGGGCGTATATAATTTTTACAGATTTATTGCCTCGCTTGGCTAGAGAATTACGTACGGAAAGGTTCTTATTTACTGTGAATCTCGTTTCGAAAACACAGGTGCTCGCGTGACAACTTAATTGTTGCATTTCTTTTTCTGCTCCTCTCGAAGGCTCTTTTCTTTTTCCTTTTCCAACGAGTGATAAGATATTGGAAATGATCTACAACGTGTTGTGATTTATAAGACAGCGCCACGGAGTGATATACTCATCCAACCGTGAGCTAAGGCAGACGAGTTGTCGGCGGTGTATGTAATTCTGTGTACAGCTAAACGACGCGTGTGCAATTTTTTTTTTCTTTTCTCTAAATAGAGGAACGAAGTTTTGAGTTACGCGCCATTTTCGTGTCTACCGGATTTTCTAATAGTATAGCTTCTGCTTGAGACTGATGCGTTTATTAGCGTATATACTATACTACTATTTTACTTGGTTTTATTTCTTGCGAATTTAGATAAATATAATATTACCTTTTTAAAATACTTATTTAGAGCAAAAAGTATTCTCAGTCATACTTTTTATTAAAAGTTCAAGCGCGTCGTGTGTTTTATTTTTCATACACGCAGTACAGATAAGAATTATTACGTCTTGCAGTCTATATAAAGAAAAAAAAATGCACTCGGAATTTTCTAGACAATAAAATAAAAATACGCTTTTGTTTCAGCAGTAAGCGTATGTATAGGTAACTGTTTTTCATTTGACGATTTCTCGAGATACAAGAGCCGGCACACAATCTGTTCGGCCGATTTTGATTGTGCTTATAGAGGTCTCGAAAAGATCGCTGCAGTAAATAAAGGGCAGATATATACATATATATATACATCGAGGAAGGCATTGAATTTGCGACAGATTTATTGAGCCAGCAAAACCGATAGCACGGTTCACTGCGCTTATACTTGTCGCGAGCGATTCGATACAACATATAAAGGACGTGCCGATTTCCCGTTGGCCCATGCGCACGTTTGTGATCAAACCGTTACATCTATAGACCCTTAGATAACATGATGAGCTGAACACATGGTAGATTTATTGTGTATACCTATACCGTAGTTTTTTTACTTTTGTATAAATATAGTAAACATGGATATTTTTAGTCCAGTGTTATTTGCACGTATTTTCAATCGAGTTATTCCAATAAGACATCGTATGCAGGGTATATCCAATCTAACTTATGAATACTTATCGATAATTACTTTTCGGCTATCGCGGCAATTTCTCAAGCATTATACTACTATATATACATCATCTCTTTCTCCTCGCGTGACGAGGAATCACAAACAGCAGAATTTCTCTCCAGTCAGCGAACCTAACCTAAAAAAAAAGAAGTAAAGAAATCGTCATCAATGCTATATAACACCCTCTGTCTCTCGATCCACTCCTCCAAACCACACCCAGAGAGATAGAGGTATACTTGTGGAGTCATCATCATCATCACGGAGAGGAGGTGATATGCCATCGTCCGGCAAATCTACGAGCGTAAGGTGTCCGAAGTACGTCCCATAATCAATTAAAGCTTCACAGACGCATATAATCGATTGAGTGCTTTTCTCTCTCTCTCTCGCCGAACAATTGCGATGTGTCCTTCGAGAGCGAACGTCGACGCATCATGAGTCGCGTTTGATCATCTTTCTCTTATTTCATTGAGCGTTGGCAGAATATTTTTCTCTTTTGCGCTCGAAGGTGTTGCCCGAAGCAGTGCGAGAATTGCCCGTCTCCGGTGGTGGTCCCACAGGACATACCCCAACAACTGATGGACGAGATTATTCAGTCTGCTTACGCGGAAAAGGCGGCTGTTGTGCCGCGTGCAGGCAAATCGTCGGCTAGAAGTTTGCAGATTAACAAGTAACTTTTTTTCTTCGTGATGCTATAGTTGTGGGGTTATGTTGAAATGTGTTGATGTTGAATTTTGGATTGTTTTGCAGATATTGTTCACGAAATATCGTTGATAGCAATGAGGATTCAAAAATACGTAAGTTTTTTGAAAGCATGTAGTGGATTTAAGGGATAATGCTGTAGTTGAGAAAACATGTATTAATGTGTTATTTGTTTCGTCTACTATTTCAGCTCTCACTTGGCCAGTCGCGATTAAAATTTTAAAAAATTGGTATCGAGATGTGAGCTTTGAAATTGAAGATGCCATTTATGATGTGAAATGCATTTGGAATTCAATAGGTAGGCCTTATTAAATAATATATACCTATAAAGATTTCTGTGGCTTACAGGTGAACTTTTTTTGAAAATTATGTTTAAACATTCATTATTTTCATTTAAAGTGAGTCATCTTGTCTGTAAAGCCACAATTTGTTCTCTTAGATAACTTATTACTTATAGTCCAAGGAAAAATAAAATTGTATCTTAAAGAAATTAAGTTTAATTTTTTTTTTCGTTTTAGATGATGAATTATTAGAAAAAGTGTGCTCTACCAATAGACTATTAATTTACTACTTACTGGTTGTCGCCCTTTACATCATCCATATTTGCTTCGTGATTGATCAGCAATTGATCGAAGGTTTTTTCAAAATTATCGCCTCCAAAAACAATGACTGATAAACAAGAATTTCAATTTTATACAAACATGAAATGCAATTTGTAGGAAATAATTATATAAATGTAAATTCAAACTTGTGAATAAACTACGAAAAATTATGAAAACTTGAAAAAAATATTATGCAGGCAAACTTTAATAGTAGCACAGGTGCATTACTGATAATGATCCTCATAAAATTTTTATGTTACATTTGTATTTCAAGGTTCCTAGTATGACGAAGAAATTTCGGATATCTAAATGGTTATTATGTTAAATGAAATATAAAATTAAAAATGTATATTGTTATCAAGAACGGGTATACTTCAAAAATTCAATCAAATTCAAGCTATACCCTATACAACTAATAGTATAATGTCCGTTAATTTTTCCTTCGTGATTTTTAAATTTAATTTGTCGCGATAGTAAAAATTTTTTATTCTCATTTCTTCAAAGTATATAAGCATGCATAAAAGTGTCATTCAAGTATAGTTGCGGTTAAGAAATAGTTTGCGAATATGTCTACACTGCGAAGCTTTCTCACAATCATAAGCTTAACTGTTGGGATTCTGCTCAACGTAAACGTAAGTCGATATCAATTTTAATATTACAAATAGCCAATGCTCTCCACTTATAAATACGACATAATAATTACGTGTACTTTAAAATGAAAGAAAAGAACATCTGCTGTAATCAAGTGCATTTGCGGTAAGCACTGATCTGTAAAAATTTCATTTTTTTTTTTTTTTTGTTTACGATGGTTATTGTGGTTAGAATAAAATCATGACCGATCGAGAGGTCAATCAAGCAAGACTACAGAATACACACGAACTTGTTGTAATGCAAATTCACTCTCCGCCATGATCTCACGCTTCAACTCTCGGGAATCAATCAATCGCAACGATCTGCAATACGATTCAATATCGAGTATTTAACTTTGCGCTGCATTGACCTTCGGCGGCAGCTGCGCCACATTACCGATTTTCTTCTTTCTTCGACTTTGAGCCTCATTTCAAAGTGAAGTTTAGAAAAATTGGTGTTGATGCGTAATACTTGAAACTCACATCCGTAAAATCGAATAATCCAACCGATTTCTATTAAGCTCGACAATCACGTACATATATTATACGTTCGGATTCGCTACTATCCTGGAAGATTTACGCCATTTAAGGGATACATCGCGATATGATAAAATAACAAAAGGTAAAAAGCACGATCTAGTATTAGATCTCTCGGCGTTATCGAGACTTATATACCGGAGATATTCATTGTCGATTATTGAAATCATGCGGAAGACGATCCCTCGGGATACTTTAGAGCAGGTGATTTACACGTATTCATTCCCTATAGAGAGAGAGAGAGAGGGAGAGAGAGAGGCTGAATGAAAGGATCCCATAGTACTCTCCACTTAGCTGCACTCTACTCTATATATTATAAAACCTACTCTCTCTCTCTCTCTCCCTTTAGAAAAGGTGAACCTCGATTAAACTGTCATTTACCGGGCGTGCAATTTGTCCCGAGACGACGAGAGTTTGCGCGACGACGAAGACGAAGCCAACTTATCGTGGAATAATGAGACAGCTGAATGTTCGCCATCCGCTGCGCTATGTACTATATTATAAATCTATACATATATCCATTATGTATCTCGTACATAGGAAAATAATGGACCGAAGGAAAAATAGCCAACTTTGCGAGCACTGATCGTTCTCAATTGCCGAGACATGCCTTCCTGCACATCATCAGCATCAGGAGCTATACGTGAGAGTATAGATATAAGTCCTTTCTTTACAGTCGATTTTTTTTATATGTCACTGGGTCAAGAGCCTTTCCATTTCGCCCACGAGCGAATGCACTTTCGTTCCACACTTGCATTACATACTCAAAAGTTGAGCGCAATTAGCTCTCTATAATACTCTTTCTCTCCGCTGCTGCTGATGCTGCGGGGAAGAGAGTATATACAGAAGAAGAAGGCAGTGCACGCGAATGAGATATAAAATACGATCGACCTTCAGAGAGAACGCGGCAGGTGATCGACCTTTGCGATCTCTCTCTCTCTGCAGCCTTATACACTCGCGCGCTTCACTTTCCTGCAACCGTGAGCGCACTCTCTGCTGCTGCTGCTGCTGCAGTGCTATGTCTTATAGTCCTCCCCGCGTAACTCAATCGATCGCGAGTATAGCGCTCTCTCTCTCTCTCCTGACGATCGTGATTTCTCGGATCTGGATAGCGTGATTTTTAGTCGTCGCTGAATAGTGCAGTGTCAATGCCACCGTAATGGCTGCTGCTCCTGCTGCAGCCTATTGTTTAACTATTGCGGGTATATTGCGTGGCGTTTATATATAAGGGGACTGGGAACTTTAGTTATCATGACGCTGCGGTATGTTATTTCTAGAAGGATTTTAGATTGGCAGATTGTTTCGTATCGGTACTGACAAATTGTTGTACATTTTGAATTGCGTGCTTCAGTACTCGTATACCGACCGGTATACTACTCTTAACGATCGCGATGACGTGGTATACAGCCATTTCCAAGCTTATTATATAATACTTCAGAATATAACAGTTTTCGCAAAATTATACTCGACGATTTATATTTCCTTAATACGACACGTGATACGAATGTACATATATATAGCAATTGATTAGACCAGAGAGAGAGAGAGAAATCTCGTCTTATCAGAAAGGACAAAGAGAAAGAAAGAGACGAGGAAAAATCGGGCTACAGGAAAACAAACGATATTGTGACGTTACGAAGCAATTAGTAGCATTGATCGTGGACGAAGAGAACGAGAAGAACGACGATCGAAGCGTGACAGTAAGCGACCATGAAATCAGATAGATTCTCCCACGAATCCACTTGGGATTATATCGGAGATCAGTAAAAGGACTAGCTACAACAGCGGATGCGGTAAAGGCAAGCATCAAGGAATTTGAGCCAATGAATGATTTAAACAGGAATCAAGGGTGATTCGAAGAAATGAAAACTCCTCGGTCTATACCTTTGTACTCTACTCTACTGTTGTATATACCATAAAAATATATATTTTTTTTTTAAACAAAATCGGTAGCAGGTTGCTCGTATAAATTAACTGTACATTGTAATTTAGAGGTCTATATATCAGACAAACAAAATGTTTGCATATCTCTCGTCTACGTCATTTCGTTTGTGTATGTGTTCATGATTGTACGAAGGTTAATGTATCTGTGCTTTTGCGTTGTACGGCGTGCTTCAACAATAAACCTCGTATGTATGTACACTGCGAGTTTGTACAAGCCCAATTATTAATTAAGGTAAAATTCAATTACTATGCAATTTTACAATTCTCTCATTATACATAAATTTTAAATAAAAATTATCGAGTTCTAAAATTTAAAATAGCCCTCTTCATTGTTCAAACGTTCTTTGTCATGTTACAAATTTTAAAACGATTAGATTAGTTTAAATATATATGTAGCAATAGTAAAGACGTAAGTAAAGTTATTGTTGTACAGTTGTACAGTAGATTTCTCATGATATGCGTAATATTTAAAACGATTTGTTTCACTGGAAAATACCCAGCAATATGTATTGTGTAAACTATACAAATCTATTACATCCTGGCTATTGTATTGCCTATTTCGGTGTCAAAATCTATATTGACTTTTTTATTTAACGTGTACACCTTAAGCACTAGTATTATCGTTCATTCATACCGTTCTTTAAAATTTATCATCATTATCTCCCTACGATGGCGCTACTCTCGCGGTATATATATCACAGTCTTTCGCCAATTCAGCACGCGACACCGTGTACAGAGAATTAATTCGCTTTTTTCGTCTGCTTTAATTCAGTTAATTATGGATAACAGTCCGTAATCGTGTTAATTAGCGTAGGATTGATATGAAGATTGATTAAAAATATTGTTCACGTTCATTTTCATCATGTGGTGCTTCAATTTGTTTCTGTCGACGGTTTTTCTTTTTGCCAATGCCCATCCCCACGTGAGTATAAGAATAAAACAACAACAATTATTGTCAGATATATATAGTAGGAATTTAAAATAAATACAAATAGATTTTTAATTTTTAATTATTATTAATATTAAAAATATTCTCTCGAGCCTCGGTAAAAAAAGAAACGTTCGTTAGTTTAGTTTTAGCGTTAATAATAGAAGATTTATCAATACGTATTTTGCATTTATTCAATTTAATCGAATTAAGCACATTTCAAAGTAATAGAAATAAAATTTTCCAGCGGTAAGTCTGTAAACGAGATAAAAAACTTGTGACGACACACCGTTGTTGATCTTTTTTTTATGATTCTTACCATGTATTATGTCAGTGAATCTTATCGCATCTTCTAAGGTGCGTATACTTCATTAAACAGTAGTACAGGAAGTTTTAAATTTACTTTATGTACAACGTACACCAGTACCGCAGTAACATCTGATCAAACATATTTCGAAAAAACCATTTGATTTTGCGCAACACTTGAACGACTTTTAAAGAATGTTCGTATATCAATTAAGTTATCAACATTTTCACTCGAATACTTTCAAAAAATTTCGTAATTTTTTAATAGATGAGTTTTGTGGTATTGCAAATTATATTAAAATATGTATAACATAATTATTCTTAATTCAGGCAGCGGAACCTGAAACTATAGTGATTGCTGATACCGATGGTACGTATACGCAAGTGTAAATGTTAATTTTTACGAAATTTAATAATGATTTAACCTGGATTCTTAACTCAAGGTTTAGACGTGAGATCATTACCTGGTACTTATACGTACAAAGCAACGAATAATGATGGCAAAGTTAGTGGACTTTATTTACTGGCTAGTGCTGGTGATCAGATAAAAATTACTTTCACCCAATTCGACGTTCCTTGTGGAGAGGATAACGAAACTGGCAGCTTGGTTCAGGTACTATGTTTAATTATCTCAATTGTCTATGGATCATCTAAATCTCTTCTTATAAGAATTAGTTTGATTAACTTCATGGTATTACCTATAGTATACCGACGGCTGGGAACTGAACGGTCAAGAATTTCCAATTACGACCGAGAGGAATACTAATCCTACGGACACTGAGTTTTGTTCGAACAATCCACCTGGTGAAAGGACTTTTGTTAGTTCGCAAAACGGCGCTTTGATAACATTCCGAATCCTTGAGGTTGGTAAAGGTTTTACTGTTAAAGTCGAGCACCAGAAACATCCATCACGTATGTATTTATTAATTTAAATATTCATGAATATGAGGTGGTTTAATTGACTTCAAGAATATAACTGAAGAAGATTTATATTTACAGCCTGTAATGTCATCTTTAGTGGCGAGCCTTACGTTGTTTTGAGAAATCATGCTGGAAGCAAAACCAATTGCTCTTATTGGTCTTTAGGTAACGCAGAGGTTAAACTCAATTCCTACAGTATTGGCAATTCACAATCGTCGAGCGACGACACTTCGGACAAGGTGACTAGTATGCTTCAGTAACCTCTGATTTTTAAATCCGATTAAGCGTGTCAACGTGTACATTTTATTTCTAGTGTTCCGATTCACCCGATCGTATTGAAATCGGAGGAGCTGCTGGACTGGACACTAATCGCATTGAAGTGTTGGATACTGTCTGCAATAAATCGAATGGTAGGTTATTGCTTTATTCATCATGATACATTTACTTCATCGTTGTACAGTAAAAATATGGTAATGATGTTTCGTAATGAAATTTGTTTTACAGACGATACAGTAAAACCTATCAAATGTTCTTCAACAATCATCAAGTTGGTATCAAGTGGAGCTTATGAAAACTATGTCAATGTTACGTTAGAACCAGTTGTATCAATCACCGATACCAAGTATCAATGTAGTCAAGCAGCCAAATAGAAAAAAACCTGTATAGTCTATTGAAAAAATTTTGTTTATATTTGGCGATTGAATTCGGCGATGCTTTTAGACTAAACATAAATTTAAACGCGAGATTCAAGTGATCTCTTATATTCTTGATACTTGTACCGTATTATGAAATACCACAAAATTATACAAAATTTAATTAAATCATGTAGTGGAGATAATGCGTACAGAGACGCAGCGTTTGCTTATTTATTTACGACTTTATTCGATAGCAAGAAACTTTTTTAACTAATCTAGTCTAAATCAGCATTAGTTTATTCAATTAAATACTTTCCCATCAGTACAATTTAACGTCCCGCTAATTTCTCAAAGAAAAAAAAACCATTCACTCAACTCGTTTACCAGACCATCAGACTAAAATAACTCAATCCTCAATCGCACAGCTCTTTACACAAAAAAAGCTCAATACATCCATCTTCGAGCGCGAGTAACAAGCGTTAACAAATGCTCCAGGTGGCAGTCCTCGAAGCCCAGGTAAATTAACATAAAAGTATAGCATGATAAAGCAGCAGCAGCAGCAGTAGTAAGCTCGCATGTTGGTTCTTCGAAGGTATAGAAAAAAAAGGTGTTCGCGAACATTTGTCAAGCCGGGAAAGACTCCAGGCCAATGAATCACCTTTCTCGTAAAATAAAAAAGCCTCTCACACGTGTGCGCGCGCGTCTCATCTTCGCGATTTTCTTCCCATCTCTCTTTCTCGTTTTCTTTACCCTGCAGCAATGCTGTACATACATACATACACAGGGGGAGAGAACTCGTCGACCTTGAGGCTCGAAAGCGGAAGATATCTCGCGCACAGCCAAGAAAGGAAGAGAGAAAAAGAGAAAGAGGAAGTGTCGTGTGTTGCAGTAGGCGCCAGACGTGCGACAGAGAGTAGCTGCTGCTGCTGTTGCTACTGCATCACGTGGAAGCGTTATATGACTGCAAACAGCAGCTCCTCTCTCGGCTGCACCGACTTTGAGGAATCCCGTTGCAAGTCGTCGAGTAATTGGGACTTGACCTCGCCGCAACGCATTATCTCGACGAAAGGTGTGTGCAGCTTCTGTTTCTTTGCCGAGGACGAAATATACTGTGGCTCATTTTTATTTCCCTTTCTTTTCCAACTTTTATATTTCGCGCTTAAAACACAGCAGCTGCTTATCTCTCTCTCTCTCTCTTATGTGTTTTCCTGGAGATTTTCAAAGATTTGATCGGTCTTTTTTTTCTCTTCGTCAACCGCATACCCGCCGAGAGTTAAAGTACTGTTATATATATATATATACTGATCCGAGACTCTCGCCACATCTGAAATTCGCTATAACATCGCGCCTGTATTATATATAATTACATTAAAATTGCAAATATACCTGGAATGTACATAAAATATCCGTACTCAGATCGAACGCTGTTTTTCAAATGAATATTATAAACAGGATCCGAAGCGTATTTTATGAAAATTAGAAAACCCAGCAGTAGAATAAACGGTTCTATAATAGCGTGCAAAAAAAAAAAAAAAAATCATTCTCGTCTCTTATCACAGAAGGAAGCAATCTCGGCTCTGCATGACGCCAGTTATTAGTATAGGTATATCTACCCCCGAATCTTGAAAATCTTAGTTCTCCGACGCATATAACTGTCCACAGAAGCAAACTGCATATAGCCACCGAAAGTTCACATCGAGCGGAAAACAATAGACCCGCAGCAGCCTCGTCATCCCGTCTTCCTCATACTCCCGTCGTCGCTATATACTGTTATAAGCTACAGCAGCAGCAGCAAAAGCTTAGGCAGCTATCGCTGCTTATAATCGATCCCACGAATATTTCCTATGCGCGCACCTTTATCATAGCGTTTCCGCGAGAGAGAGAGAGAAAGATTTCGGCTGAACGGTAGTGCGTGGGCGGGGCTATATATATACTGAAGTTGCATTATTATCGGGGCAGATTTATATTTGCGAAAGAGAGAGAGATGCTGCGCGGTGCTAGACTAATTAATCGGAGGAGATACGATGCGCGTTCGTTGACGAGAAAAATGATTTACAGTTTCGAGCCTGATCTGTTTTGATGGCTACGCTGAGGGATATCTTCTCTCTGTCTGTGTTATATGCTTCGGCTGATTTATATACGAGAACGACGCAGTGTTATAGGCGTGTAATAACCGTTTTGCGCGTGCGAATTTAATATGAGATTTTCGATTTCAATCATCTCTCTCTCTCTGCTTGATGTACCTAATGTAGAGAGGCTCCGAATGAAGTGGTTTGTTTTTTTTTATTTAAATAAAAGTATAGAAAGACTCGGGTATAGTGTAATATGGTAAGAGTAGAGGCTCATTAAATAATCAAAAGGGCCGTAAATTCTGCACATATAATACAGTTAACTGCGAGTCGCCGGCTGCAATTTGGCGCGAAAAGGAACGGCCATATATACGCGGTGTATATATTGAAAAAGAGGAGAATAAAGAAGAAAAGCTCGAAGAGAGGAGTCGATGTACCGACAGAGAGTGTCGGGCGGACGAGTTGCGCAACTTATCACGGTATATCAGATTCTGTCATAACTGTCAAGATCACGGTGGACTAGAGAGCCGCGAGTAGATTCCGCCAATAAATTGCCGCTTATGCAACGCCATCAGCATGAAGCGGGTGTACCGCTTGCGGCTTCCATTTCGCTCTTGTCTATCTCCATCTTTCTCTCTCTCTAGCGTTCGCGCTCGCGCGAATCTTCTTCTCTATATACTCTCGGTGCGGAGAGAGAGAGAGAGAGGCCTATTCGGGTCATCGTGCTTCAAGTCCTCACGTACAGCCCATCATGTCGTTTTCTGCTTTTCTCTCAGGATTATCCTTCCGCTGTGTGGAGCTATATACGAGAACGTAGGCTTCTTCTTTTCTTCCTCTTTTATCAAATGCCACCGCAAATTCTCCCGTGGAGAGAGTGTACATTCAATTACGCAGTTTGCGTGCGCGCGCGCGCGCTCTCGCAAGCGCTTAAACCGGCCTGACTTATTATTAGCTACTATTACGTGCCGAAGCTTATGGCGATCGTTGATTATTATTAAGCTCAACAAACTGGATTGTCGTTGCTGTTGTCGTTGTTGTTGTTGCTGTTGGGATGATTGACTCTTCAGCTTGCATGCGGCAAAGGCTGTTAGTGAAATTGCAAGTGTCGTAAGGGGTACTTACCATCAGATTCTTTTTGAAACTTCTTTATCGACGGTGTATACTGAATTATTAGTAAACTATACCAGTTAATTCATTCGGATAAACTCGCGTCATGTACCGTTGTATACAAAGTTTGAAGTCGATATGTTGGCAGCACCCCCTACAGTACTTGGAAGTAAAATTTGATTACAAATATTTTCATAGGTGCCGTCGACATATCGACTCAAAGCTTCGCACAATGTCCGTAGCGTCATTATTAAGGGCTTATCGACGGAAATATCATAATTTACTAACAAATACGCTTAGTTAGTGTACGGTCGATAAAACAGTTTCGGAGATAATGGAAGGAGTATGGCACCCCCTTAAATTCAAATCGACTTGCTTCATCTCTTCAACTACGACTAAGCTTCTTGTAATCACTATGTCAGACACGATATTATAAGCTCCCTCCACACGCGGGAAAAAAGCTCAATTTGAATTATCATAAAATAATTATTCCTCTCTCGAATCCCGATGATTAACGGCCCGAAATAGGTCACTCACCGATATAAGGAGCGGCTCCTCGAACACTTTTTCGCAATCCATCACTCGTCCATTACACTCGCTCTCAACTAAAAGGTCCAAAGTCGTCGTGCATCTAATAATACTCTCGCCGCAAAGTTCAGAAGGATCTTTGGCGGCGCGGCGTCAGTCAGAATAAGGGCGCACGTCACATTTAAATGGAAGCGCGCTCTCTCTCCTACAAGAGAGAATAGAGTACAGAGAGCGCGAGAAAAAGCCTAGGCCGTGTGGCGTGAGGCTCTCTCGCGAGAGCGTGGAGGTAAACGAGGCCGATTGTGTATCCCGTTGCTCTCTCTCTCTCTTGCTCGCCATATAGCTCGAGCGCAGCCCATTAGACGAGTGGCTATATACACAGCCGGCGGAAGATTATTTTCGACAACAAGAAACACCCCGAAGAAACGTGCTACGTAAAATCCACACATGCAAACGCTGCGCGCCGATGCTCATTACTCGAGAGCGCCTCGCACACATATACTGGGAAGAGAGAGAGAGAGAGAGAGATCGGCGTCGCCGCTGGCGCTAAGCGCGCGTATATGTATATACACACGTCTTTCAGCTGCGGCGGTGAGATGCGCTCAAGATCGCACTCAAAATTATGCTCGCCGATCCCGTTTTTGCGCGGCTGCTGCTCCTTGGGAGATCTACTCTATTTTTCACGCGGATTTTTTCTGTGGATTTTCCTCTAGTTGATATGCGATTTTCTCCGCTAAAGCTGCGTAACTGTATTTAGCCGAGAGATGCGTATCGTAATTGTGAAAGAACTATGCTATATTATCTATATGTGAACATTTTTTCGAGGCATTACGTCACGGTTACGCTTTATACGAGGTACATAACAAACACACACAATTGAAACCCATCCCCACAACAAAATAATAAAAAAAACAACAATTATAACCATCCTCACAAACACCGTATATCAAAGATCCCCGCGACTTCAGAAAGCGCGCAAAGACCGCCTATCTATCTGTTTAACACAGCTAAATACCATCGCATACACCCCGCCTATAAATATCCTCTGGAAACCAGCTCGAAAGAGATTTCCTGTATCTCTTCTTCTTCTACTACTTCTACATCTTCAAAAAAAAATAAAAAAAGAAGAAAAAAAGAAGCAGTAAAGCGCGCACGCGTCTGCGTGAACGGGTGGTGCCCAAGCAGCACGCGCGCGCGTAACGGGTTGCGCCAAATTGGCGTATAGTATAGAGAGAGAGAGAGGATGCGGCGTGGCGGGCCTTCGGGAATCCACGCGCGCGCGCGCGCAGACGAGGAGGAGAAGCCCTGCGGTTCCGGGTTCGATTCCCAGGCCGGCCAGATCTAGATGCGAGGGAGAGAGAGAGAGAAGCGCATCCTAACGATACACACATAGCTTCGCAGCCCCGCAATAAATTATTATTGTCCCGATCAATTCGAGAGGGTTGTTGTTGTTGTTTTAGCTAGTAGTAGTAGTAGTATGTAGGAAAAGCCTTTATTGTCGTTCGATTTAGATAGTTCGGATGTGGTGTGGAATTTAGTCGCGTTAGGTGACGCTTATGGCCTGAGAGGAGAGGACTTTGTAACGGAGGATGTGCTTTTCGGATAGGGAGTAACGGTCGAGATAAAAGTTTAGGAAATTTCGATAGATCTTGTTGCTGGGGAGGAAACTGTAACTCGGATTTTTATTTCAGATATATACCAATGTATAAAAGAAAGTGTATGTAATTGATCCTGTGAAGATCATCGGTGCCGCTATATACAGTAGTAGAAAAAGACGAGTGTGGCGAGACGTGCTGATGGTCCCCGTATATGCGCAGTTTATATATATTTGTCTTATCGCGTTGGCGCATCAATTCGCTGATATAGCTCGAATTTATTTGTACTATTAGACACCGAATCAAACGAGTGCATCGCTCGAGTTTAGCGCGGAGGAATCGTGTAAATTTATTAAATGTATAAGTACTGTATCAACGGATTATTCGCATATGAAAAAAAATTCCGAGAATCATTAAAAAAACCTAGTGTCGTCCACAGATATAGTACATACCCGCACCGAATTTGCATATAAAGTACCTGGGGTCCGTTGCCACCGCTAAGAGAGCTTCTTATTATTTTTGATAGAAGCCTATGATAATCGTACCTCTAATTTTCATTTTTGCCATACAGCATATAGTTTTAACCGTTAAATCACCTGCACATATATAAACACACGTGAATATACTCGCCGAATCATCCCCGATACAAAAGTACTGTATCCGCAATAAACAAATTCATCGATACATATAAAAACAACATCTTCCGTTACATCATCATTTGAGAGATGAATCCAATTAGCGTATTACACGAACTTTAGCATCTCTTCTCCCCTTTTCCCACAGTAGTATAGGAGTCGGGAAAAATCATAAAAGGATAGAGAGCCGTTTTCACCGCGGCCATTCGCCTATAGGTATACGATGCTCTTCTCCCGGAAAAGAAGCTATACACACACACACAATGTAGAATTACTCAAAAAATAGACTTTTCCCGGTACACATCGATAAAAAGCGAAAATGACTTTTTTCGAGAGTCTATTATTCTCTCTCTGCTATTTCGATTTCACTACATGCGCGCGTTTACCCAGGTGTTCGAGAGACGGGCTTAATTAAAGGCCGACGCAGATAGTATGGGCATTTTACAGCTGGAAAATCGCGGATTTGTATTGCGCGTTCTCTGGTCATCATCGTAAAGAGCCGCATATATATGTGCCTGTATATAAGAGCGGGAAGTAGGAGAATAAAGCTTTGCGAGCTCGCTCGTAATAATTAAACGACGATAAAAGTAGGAGCTCGATAAATTTCGATGATATAGGCATGTATCGAGACCGATAATTCCGTCGTTATATATATATACATACACACGCGATAACGGATGTTTAGTCTTTCTGTATATAGAGACTCTGACATCGTCGTCGATTTCTTCTTTTCATTGACCCAATGCAGTGAGTGTACAATATAATTGACTTGTAATTTACACCTGAGATCGTTTATTGAATATCAGGTGGATAGGTTTTAATAACACACGCCGTATTTTATGGGTGTAACCAGGCCTGTGTGCGGTGATTATTAAGATCGACGTGGTTAATAGCTAGTTCACATTCTATATAGCCTGGATTGATTATTCAAATTTGAGGGAAAAATTCGATATTATAGTCTACGTAGTTGGAGAACAGTTAGATGCTCTGTCGGCAAATTGGATTTGCCGCGACGTCTGATATACATAGTTGCAGTCATTACATGCTATACGACGACAGTTTTACATGAAAAAAGAAGATAAATTACCGTAGCACAACGGCTAATTAATTGCGAATGTTTCTAATAAGAAGCAATGAAAATTCACAAAAAAAAGAAGAAACTTCGGCGAACCCTCCCATCACTGGAGCATGCACCAGCTTCAATATAATAAAACAAACGAAATTCCCTGGGAATTTTTAATCAGCGCAGCATTAGCGCGAAAACATGGCAACGAAAGAAAAAAAACTCACGCGATAATACGTTCACGCGAAAATCTACTCCCTTCTATCTCGGCGTTAACAAAAGTCGAGGTGGGTCCGCATTAGAGCTTCACTCGGGCGTTACGCGTCGTTAGCCGATAGCCAAGGGTTGCATAGAATCAAGCGCGTATACGCACTGCAGCCAATATCTCGTTCGCTCAGTGTCCGAGAGAGAGAGAGAGAGAAAGAGAGTTAGAGATAAGAGACCGCAGCAGCAGCGGCGGCGCGAGTGTGTTATATGTATGAGGAAGCGGTATATACAGGATCATCCTTGCGCGAAGAAGAGAGAGAGAGAGGCTAGATACAGAGGGATTGGTGGGACGAAGCGGCGCTCGGCGATTGGCCCTATAGAGGCGCGTTTCCCCACTTCTCTCGGGGAAAATTCACTTTTTACCGGGGGTTATTACAAAACTGACTGGCATCTCCTAGACCATGTCATTACGTCGCTGACGCTCGACCTGGCGTATAGAGCATCTCTCTCCTCTCTCTCTCACTCCCTATATATCTATACATATACATACCTAGAGAGAAGCTATATATACATACATATATACACTCGCGTTATATCCTGTGTGCCCCCCGTGTGCTTCTCCTCCTTCTTCTTCTTTTCCCCCTTTTCTTCTCTCTCTCTCTCTCTATCTCTCTACCTTTCTCTCTCTCTCTTTCTCCCCCTCACTCTTTCGCGCGGACGCTTCCTCGTAGTTCCGTATATACTACTAGTAGTAGTAGTAGTAGTACAAAGTACGTCGCGCGGCCGTCTCGTCTCGTCTCTCGGTTGGGCGCAGTGCTGCCTGGCGAACGGAACGATCCACTGCTGCTCCCGCCGCCGCCGCCTCCTGCCACCGTGTGTTTTATATTACAAGACTCCTTGATTCGCGCCGCGGATGACGGATAGAGAAGGAGTCTACTGTCTGTATCTTTTTTTTCGGTTCTTTCGTTTCGTTTCTTCTTCTTCTTCGGATGACGATTGCCGATTTAAACGCCGATGTGTGAGATATAACGTTCTGTCGGAGATTGACAGTGTTGGATTATTGTAATATATAATTGTCTCGTTGTGTATTAGATATATATATATATATTTGGAAACAGTCGTTTTTGTGGTGATTTTTGTTCGTCGATCCTTCGACTACTGTGAATTTTCATCAGCTGGACAACTGAGGAAGAAGATATGGAGACCATGAGGAAGAATCAAATTTTCAAATCGTGAGTTTGATTTTTATTTTTTCGCTCCTATTTTCAAAATTTTAACTCTATTTACACAGAGTAATAATAAGCCTGTGTTTGCTTCTGCTTAACCCAATTCCAATGACTTTGGCGAAAGTAAAAGCGTAAATAGCTAAATCGAAGCGTAACCGAATATGCAGCGCAATTAGGATTCGAGTATATGTATATATACATAGAGCTGCAGTCGGCGCTTACAACACCACCTTCACACTTTGCGCGCGCTTCTCTCTCGGCGGTGTATGTACCTTGAAAAGTGCTGCATGAAGCTTATGAAAGAAATAATGATTTCCTCTTTAAGCATCTCCTTATAGCTTCGAATGCAACCGGTCGTTCATTATTTCGTGCAAGAAAAACTCAATTACCAAACACCTCCGCGGCTGCGACTTGTATATATATACATATATATTTAAGGGAGGAAATTAGATTTTATCTTGGCTCCGAGCTCTCGTAAAGTTTATTAATTTTCGACGGCTATATATGTATACACACACATGTAGGAGAGATGCTTAATTATATCGCCGTGTCCGCTCTTGCAGTATGTATGTATAACACAAAGGATATGGGCTCGTCGTCGTAAAAATTCTTTTATTATTATTGAATATTAAAATTCCTTGACGCCAGACTGAGAGAGCTGTGAGAGAGCGTCTCTAACGAATCTCACGGGGTAGAGTTGATGTTTGCATAATTGCGTGTGATTTATAAAAAAAAAAAAAAAATAAAGAAAAGTATCTCCGAGGAGTCGTCTCGTACTTGCAACGGTATTACATATGCAGCACCAGTTTTTGCTTCCGGAATTTCTGGCTGTTGAGCAAAAAAAAACACACACACACACTCAAAAATGATATTACGTAATACACGCAAGTATACACATAACAGTAAACACAATCGTCCATATCATGAAAAGGACGCAGCGAAAGAATAGAAAAAGGGCCGCAGCAGTGATTACGTAAAACTAATCCCTAAACACACACACAACACAGAGAAAGATTCTTCACGAGAGTCACGTACATACATACATACATATCCCATACGAGAGAAGTCGTCGCAACGGCGGCGAGGGTAAGGTCCGTTCTCGAGAGACATTGTCATCGGGCGGGTGTATTGTCCTTTTGTCGCGATTACGTGCAGCGGTCCTATCTCTCGGCTGCACGACCACGCGCGGAAAGAAACGAGGGAGACTTCTCTAAGAGGAAGGAACATCGACCAATCAAACGGGACATTAACCACAGTGAACCCGAGAGAACTTCTTTCCGCGCGCGCTATCTGCTCTTTTAAGTATTATATATATACGTGTTGTGAGGTATTATACAAGAAGAAAAAAAGAAAAATTGGAGCAGGGAAAACGATCCGTGGACGTGGTTGACTTACAGCTATGTATAATACACGTCATGTGTGTGTGTATACACGTACTCTCGCGTCTCCCGGAAGTGTCTTAAAAGATGACGGAGGCTTTTATGCCGGAAGCTACTGTTGCAGACTGGACTTTTGTATGCTAATTTTCCATTTTTTTCGAGCAAAAGGGCTGCTGCAGGCTTCATACATACTATACTGCCATCGCCCAAAGGCTGTATTGTTATTTTTTTGTTATTAGTATTATATAGAGAGCGAAAGTGCGCAAAGTGTAATTATCCTTAATGGCACGTCCATTGTGATGAACGAAATGCACACATCATCCTCATCTTCGCACACTAATGGTCGCGAATTAAGGATATACCTATATTTCTCACATCATGAGAATATTGCATCGAACAATCGGTAATGCTACGCGATAATCTCTCTCTCTCTCGGAGTCTTCAAATGCACATAACTCTCTCTCTCGTCTCTTTTATCGATAGTAGAAACGACGCGAGCTTTCCTCCCAGCACATAAGGAAGCAATGAAAGCCTTCGTATATACCTTAACTACGAGCTTTAGCGTTTGTTCCGTTACATACACACACACACACAACGCCTTATTCTGACTAAAAGTTTCGCCACTATATATAGATAACATACAATACGCGTATATATTATTATACACTCACGGGAGGTCGCTGGTAATGTATATATATATAGCTACTGCGCGATTGTTGCCGCCGCCGCACGGTCAAGGTCGCCGACTGCCTCTTACTTATACTACTGCGCGCGAGCGAGAGAAAGATGTCTTTCTTGCAGGAGAGAGAGAGCTTGGCGCAATTTCGCTTGATCGCTCTTTCATTATTTTTCGACGGGGGATTAGAGTAGGGGAGCTTCTTCTTCTTCTTTATGGGAGAGAGAATATAAGCGGAAGAAAAAAATGTATATATACAAGTGTATAATTGACGCGGCGCGAAGCTTATTTCGCGCCACACCGCGAGACGTCACACCGAGTTATTATATTTCTCACAGACGGCGGATTGAAGAGTTTTTGCTGACGAGTTCATTATCGTATGGAAGAGTTTTTTTGTTCTTTGTGCAATATAAAGTGTCCTTCGTCATATATAATACGGTATATTACAACCGATTTCTTCTGTAATACACTATACTCGTCACGTACACGTTCTTCTTTTTTTCTCCTCCTTCCACACCCGCGAGGATTAGTAGGTGAGTGTCTCTCTCCCTGCTAAAAGCGGTAAATTCAAGTAAGAAGTTTTTTAAGCGTATATAAATCCCGGTCACAGAGCGAGAGCGCCGGAGAAAACCGTGCAATAAGTACCGGTATCTCCCCAAAGAGAGACGGCAGCATGGGTATATAGAATCACGATCGGCAAAAACGTAGAGTCGCGCGCGGTGTCCCGAAAAAAAGAAGACAACATCTATATAACATCGTGGACCCGATCAACGACCTCTCGCTTTACAGGACGATAAGTTCCAGGCGATTAGCCGATTCCAGGGATGAAGAAGAAGAAGAAGAAAAAAGAAGAAGTAGAAGAAGACTATAGGTATATATATATATACATACACACAGCATCACAGAAGCTTTCACGGGCGACCGCAAATAACTATTCTCGCCGTCGGCGGCAGGATTTCTAAGGGCGATTTGCGTCAAATTAGTGCATAGTTAACGCCGCGCGCTCTCAAGAGAGAGAGAGAGAGCTGGCGCTCCAGGAAGAGACGTAAAGACGGACCTCATGCGGACTCGGATCGCTGAGCTTCAACGTCAGGATATTATAAGCTTCGCTCGCCCTCTCATTCTCTCTCTCTCAGCGAGTGCTATGTAAATTCGAAGCGCGTATATTATATACATGCGGAGTGAAGCTATGCGCGTTTGTTTTGCATGAGGATCGACTTCATTTTTTTTTGTTTTCAGGGGGGGCTTAGAAAATGTGAATTCGCTGTAGGCGTGTGTACGACGGAACAGAAGCTACGAGATCTTGAGGAAGAAATGTATTTTTACGACGCTCTTCTGGGGACAATAAAGTTTCTTTAGCTGAAAACTGACAAAAAGTCTGACACTCGAGCCTTTCCCTGAAGATATCCCGTGCATATTATGATGTGCACACTTATATACATTATACAAGAAAACTTGGTCGCTCCTCCTATTCTTCTTCTTCATCTCGGTGTAAAAAATCGCTCGAGGTCGCTTGCTACCGATCTTACATCTCTAATACACGTATACACACAGAGTGTCTTTGTTCGCGACTATTCGCGGAATTGAATTAATCAAGCGGTTCGCGTCGTGTCGAGTTGGTGTTAATTAATAGCTATGTGTGTATAAAAGGCCGAGGAATTATTATAAAACGTGACTCGTCGGATGTTTCATTATATATCCGTTGCTGATATCGCCGCCGATTTTTCACTCTCGCCCATGGGGGACAGCTCGCGTAATGGAGAGCGCGTAGCTTCTTCTTCTTCTTCTTCTTCTATAGATACGACGCCAGGAGAAGATGAGGAAGAGAAGAGGGTATAGTTGTAGTAGTAGGCTACCTGCGCTGGGGGGCAGTATGTGCGCAGATCATCAGGCCGGATTAATCACTGCGCTAAAGCGATAAACGGGAATAGCGTCAACTCTCTTTCTTTCTATCTTCTCTATACGGAGCTTATATAGCTTGTTCATTTGAAGTGATTATTAGAGCTTGAAACTGAAGTATATGTACATTGTGTGTAATTATATCGACTTGTATATATATACCCACGCATCAGAATTCAATTTTTCAACTCGGAAATAAACTGTGTTACCACTTTACGACTCGTAATTCAAAGTTTACTGCGCATCATGTCTCGGTATATACATAATACAGTTATCCACGTCGATTAAAAAAAAAAAAAGGATCGACTCTCTCGGCGCGTTAACATTCGTCCGGGTTTCTAATTATCCGCATAAGTGGATGGCTTATAGGCAGATCACTCGGATATATTTTTCGCATCGACGCACGCGACATTCCTTTTGCTTCTTCTTCTTCTTCTTGAGGAGGGACGGACGCGATTAACGGGAGGGAATCGTCATGCGAAAGGGAGTAGGTAGTCCCGCTGCGCTTGAGAGACGGGGAAATTCTCTCCTTTAGATCGACACGCGGTATGTGTGTGTGTATATATATACATGTATATAACGTCATGCACGAGCACAGCTTGATGTGTCGCCAAAGTGCGCTGACCTTGTCTTACAACGTGTCAACGTACTTTGCACTGCTTATTCTTTGTTTTTTTTTTCTCTCTCTCCTCTTCTCTTCTCGGGATCACCGAGTATAAATGTATATTTTTTAGCAAAAATTGTTTGCTTCATATATAGTAGAATTACACGTAATCCCTGAAACGGAAGCAGCGATCAAGCCTCTCTACCTAATTAAGATACGAATGTGTAATACTTTTCACTCCTTTTCTCCCCGCAAAGACACACACACACACACTACTTGCATATAGTATATATACATGTACAGTTTCGATTGGCAGAGGAGGAGGCGGCGATGTATAACGCGCTCGAGTCTACGATTAAGGCGTTCAACTAGCCGCGACGGTTCCGTTAAGTCGCCTCTGCTGCTGCTGCTGCTGCTGCAGGAGGTGACAAAATTCACGTGCACGCGTTATATACATATATATACGAGTGTATATATGTGTATATTATGCCTTTGGCGCCGATCTTTACGCGAGATTTCGCGAAATGTGTATGATTCAAGCGCTGCGAGAGCATTAACTTTCGGTTTTTATAGGAGAGCGTTGCGAGGAAAAGCAGCGATAACACGAGAGAGAGCTTTTGCTCTTGTTTCATATGCGCAGTGACGAGCGGTGCTTTTGCTTCGATGTATTTACGTATGACAGAAATGTATAGGTGGGTATAATAAATTGCGGGAAATTAACGGTTGATATAAATTAACGGTAAGACGCGTTTCGATGTATTCTATATTTAGATATATGATCGTATTTCGAAGGAATTTAGCGGGGATTTGTTTTTTTTTTGACAAAAAAACACCGTGAAATTATACATTATATCACTCGATTGAATTTTAGAGACAATCGAGTGTGCGTGACGCCTCCTGTAAACGCTGCTTTTTCTCACAGCACTACAGTATCATGGTGTCGAAGAATTTTAATGCGACACGTATACCTATACATAGATAGATACACAGGCCCTTGTGTTTTTTGCCGAACGGTATATAAGATCGGAACACAAACAGTAATTACAATTCGTCTTGGAGTCTCTCTCTCTCTCTCTCTCTCTCTCAGGAATTCCGAGTTTAAATCTACGTGTTCGTGCTCTCTCTCTCTCTTTCGCGCAATTACCTCCTCCTCGCGATTTCTTATCGCGAAGAAGGTGGTCTTTAGGAAATATTTCAATTTTCCTCCCGGTCCACGAGAGGGAAAAAAAACCAAGCACAGTAGCGAAAGGCAAGAAAAAAAGTGCGAAGAAACGTTAGAATCGTATAACACAGGATTAATCGGCTATTGTTCGGTTTGGCCCGTTGGCTAGAAAGAGAGAGAGAATTCGACGAGAGCCGTCGTTTCGCGACAAGGGAATTAAATGCGAAAACTCCAGCGCGCCGGGTCACGAGGTGAGATCGTGACTTTCGTTAGTGTGTGGCTAAGGAAAAATTAAGCTTCTGTGTATGTGTGTGTGTTGACGCTTTTCTTAGGAAATTTATGGCTACTAATACATTTATTCATTCTCGCGCTCGCGAGCGCTTTGGAATTTTCAGCCGAGATTCTTCTCGATTATTATTAGCATATAAAAATACACTTGTAGTAGTGGTATTAGTAGCGAGAGAGAGAGAGAGAGAGCTATAAGATTCTAAACGTATCAATTAAAGCATTCTTCGGAGTCGATCCCTCCCAAGAAGTTCGAATGAAACTGCATCCATCCTGCTCTCGGAAGCGCAGCGCTACTTCTTCGTACAACAACAATATAACCCAACAAGCTATATTCTCGCGCGAGCAACCCCCTACCGCTATACTTACTTTTTTCTTTTATATTTTCGCTTAAGCGTAATATATATACATCCGTGTTTTATTCCGCTTACGGATAGCGAGCTCGCTTCGAGAATTAGCGATATGAGCGATCTCCGGTCTTAAGCGCGCACTAATCTCGCGCAATTTGCTCCACGTGTATATATATATATACACACACACACAGTCCGGCGCTCGCGGCCCACGAGAGAAGATACAGCATACTTTAATCGTTCCGTTTTCGCCACTATACTTCCCCTCTGCAGTGGTGCCTCTCCTTTATTCCACTTATTGCAGTATAAGCTCTCTTTTCTCTTCCTTTGATTCTTCATTCTCGCCTTCGCTTCTTCTTCTTCTTCTTCTTCTTCTTCTTCGTTTTCCTCGTAGGACGTGTATAGATATATATGTATATATATATAGGCATTCTCTTCCTGATGCATCTGCTCGGAAAGATGATCTCGCGTATAGAAATATAAGACTTACTTTCGGATTCCTCCGCGCTTGCAGATCTTGTTCCTATACACAGCGCCGCCGCGCCTTTATCCCTGCGACTAATCGGGAAAAATAGAGGATCATCGAAGCTCCGCGGTGGAGAGGCATTTTTTCATATATACATACACAGCTCGCTTATATATATATGTACGACGGTTTATTGTGTGCCGTGCGCGAGAGGCATTTATCATTGAGCTCCGCGTTTAAGAATAAAAGGCTGCCAACTGATTTGGCACTTTGACGTTTTTCAAAGAGAGAGGCTTATGTTATTGCCGAATGAAAAATTGAAGCTTATTTTTAGCGAGAATTATGTGTAGTTTTAACCGAGATCATAACCAGTCTGCTTACGACAAAAATCGAGATAAAAAAGCAAAGTGCGATATCTACCCGATTCATCAGCGAGCATTACATAAAGTACTTTTCCGTATCTCCAATATGTACGACACCTGTCGTGCGACGATGTCGTTGCATCGGTTAATTGTCGCCAAGCCGGAAGTGACTAATGGGCCTTGAACTTCCGGCTACTACTAGCTGAGCATCGGAGAGAGATAGAGCGCACGGGTAGTTTGAGAAAAGGGAGCGAACGTGATGTGTATATACGTACAAATCCACGCTCGGGAGTAAATTACATAGTGGGAGATCCAGCAGCGCTTTCATTTTCCAGGTATACACATCGTAAAGGGTCAACGTCTCTCTTTTCGAGCATAGCACTCTCCGCATAATTCTCCTACTTTTAATTTTCACAATATATATATACCGCACAAAATCCTTTTTCATTTTCACCTCTCTCTTCCTGCATACTTTTCTGGCTTTTCCAAGAGACTACGAGAGAGTTGGGCCTTTACCGGAAGACCATAGTGTATATGCGGTTTATATGCGCTGCAGCGAGTGCATCAACACCGCGGAGCTCGGCGGCGGTAATTTCAAAATTGCCTTCCCCGACCGACTACTAAGGGGTAAAGGACCCTCTCGGTCCATCGACTCGTCGGCAGCAGAGGCGGCAGTTTCTCTCTACCGACGAGAGAGAGAGAGAGAGAGAGAAGCGAGGGAGAGGAGGCGCATAACGCACTTGCCTCGTAATGGACTAAACGCGAGAGAGAGAGAGACTCTTGTTGCGACCGAGAGCAATCGCCTTTCGGGATGCGTAAAACGCAGGGCATAAACTGCTCCTCCTGTGCTGTGCAGCCCTTCCTGCTTTACTCGAGAGAGAGAGAGAGAGAGGAGGAGGAGGACGGGGTGCAGCAGTCTCGAGAGGAAATATATGGCTGCTTTAAAGATGGATTGGGATTATAAAGTGGCTCCTCTCTCTCTCTCTAATATATAATACACCACAGCGATGACGGATTTCTTGTGATTCTTCACCTCTCTCTCTCTCTACTCGGCTATTTCTTCGCGAAGAAGAATGCGTTAATCCTGTGTGTATATACGCGAGCTGGAAGAATGTCTCTCGCCCTTAAAGAAGAAAAAAGAAGCAGCTCTCACATTATAAAGCAAAAGCTACAATCTTCGAGGGTTGGACCTCGAGAGACGAAGCGAGGAAAGCTGTTAGCAGCAGCACTTGCTTCCGTTTCCGGTCTCGACGCGGCTTCACTTTAACGACGCGGCTCCTGCTGCTGCTGCTACTGCTACTGCTGTAAGCTGTATACTAGTAGCCCTATACTCACTTCTTTTCTGTCTTTTTGCATTCCGCGCGGCAAAAGCGGCCTTTCTCTTTCGATGGGCCATTCTTGCAAATTTCTCGTCGGAGCTCTCTAGCTCCTACTACTACTTCTTCACTTTCTCGTTTTGCCTATTTTCCTTACGGGCTGTGATATATATTCAGCGCGAGCTGTGGTATGGCTTATATATACCTTTTCGGTATATATGAAAGCGAGACTGCGAGAGCGCGCGCTCTGGCAATTTTAACATCGCGCCCCTGACGTTTACGGGGCAATTTGCAATCTTTACTGCGGCGGCCAATAGATGCCCGTTTTTAAATATTTGATTAGCATATGTTCGCTTAATGAAAGCAAATTACGCGCGCGGTGTTGCTCTTCTCTGCAATGGTTTCATTTTCATATATGAACAGTATGACGCGATCGTTACAATGGAGGGACAGCAGCTACACGGTCAAGGTCGTATATATCGCATTCCGCGAGGTATATTGTAATTATTGGGAGAGAGTCGATTGATGGCTCGGCGGCTATTACGATGATGGACATTTGTAATGTACGTAATCCAGTAGTAGTATATATTGTGTAATTACAGCTCGTAAATAGCCATAAAACCAATATCTGTCGTGGAAAATTCTAACGACAGGCTGTAAAGATCGAGAGGATTGAGATAACAGCAACAGGAGAAAAATGTCGAATATAATAATGATTATATAGCTACCCTCTCTCTTCTCTCTCTCTCTCTCTCAATATCGAAAATGTAGTCACCTTACGATCTTTTTCGACATTCCTCCCGACTGTTTTTACCTCGACATTCCTCTCCGAGAATACATAATACACAACACGACAAAGATCTCGGCTTATTCTGTCATCCATGACGGCCTTATAGTATACATCCTTCATAAAACGCCGCCGCCGCTCTCGGCATGATTAACAGCCGCACAAGAGAGATCTCTCTGGTAAGAAAAGGTCTGCGCAATAATAAGAGCGATGTCGATCCTCGCTTCCTCATATCCTCCTCTGTCTTTTGCCTCCTAATTACCAGACGGCGGCGGTGCATCTCACAAGAGCTAATAGGCGAAAGTGCGGGGTGTCAACGCGCCAAACATGGAGAGAGACATTCGATCATTCCGCGCCGAACACAAAGCGTGTTATACTTCTCTCTCTCTCTCTCTCTCTCTCTCTCTCTCTCTCTCTTTCTCGCTAAGTATATAGGGAGGAGAGAGAGAGAGAGAAAATTACGACAGCAGCTCGGCGAGGGCGTTATATAGTAGTTCTCGCCTTATCATTCACACCTGCGCACAGTACCGATCTCTTCTTCTTCTTCTTCTTCTTCTTCTTCTTTTGTATGGAGAGTTTTACTGTCGCTCGAAATGACTGTGTTTTCAGACGCAGCGAAAAAGAGCCAAATGCAAATCGTCACGGCGCTCACCTGTTCTTCTTCTTCTTCTCTCCGCACAGCTCCTATATAATAAAAAGAAAGAAAAGGAGAAGAAAAAAAAATATATATATAGGAGGAGCTACAGTATACACTCGATAATACACAGTATAATCCGGCGTCTAAACATCGCGCGATGCACCGTTCGATTTTCACGCTCGTCGTGTTGGCTCAAAATTGAATAAGAAGAGCTGCAGAAGCATCTAAATGGCGAGAGGCGACTGACACCATTCGCCGCGTCCCAGCCTTTTCCCAGGCTATGATTTACGTTTACGAGTTATACCGCCAGTGCCGCTCTTTCTTGCGCGCGCGCTATACTTTTTTTTCTTCTTCTCTCTCTCTCTCGCGGGTGGACGCGCGCGCGCGCGCTTTATATATAATTGGACTGTAAAACGACGACGCGGTGCTCTTCTTGGCTTATCGGAAACTTTGAATGCACAATGGCATTCTCTTCCTCTCTCGCTCTCTCGGTTTTCTAAGAATCTTCACGAGAGCTTTTCCAGGCTCCTGAAGAGAGAGAGAAATATCATTTCCACGTATAGCATCGACGGATTCCTGATGCTTCATTATTGCCCGCGGAGAACTCACAGCGCTAAATGCGCTTCTTCGCGCTGCTACTGCTGCTGCTGCTGCTGCTGCTGCTGCTTCCTTACTGCACGTCGATCTTTTTACGGCTACTGCGGCGCTACGCTATGTACAGCCTTTTTCTTCTCTCTCTCTCTCTCTCTACTGTGCGGCTGATTTATGCCCGAGTGTCTTATCGGCTTGGATTCGGTTTTACGAGCTCGCTTTTGAGCGGAGAAAGAGAGTATTATCAATGCACTCGCGGTTTTGAAAGAAACATTTCGCCTTGTTACGTCTAATTGTGATTGTAAGGGCTATATCTCGCTCTTGAACGCTGTATTTTTCATTATCCCCAAGTATCTATTAGTTAATATGTATAACTCGTAAGAGAGAATGCCGTAGAAAAATGAAAAAACAATTTCACCCCGTCAGACCGGAAGAGTATTATAGAGAGAGAGAGAGAGACACGAGCGGTTGCGGTGAAAAAGTGACGCGCAGCTTTTGTTTTCGCCTAGTGTAATAATAATAATAAGCCGTCTCTCTCTCTAACTCGGCTTTAGTTCTCTATAAGTAAATGCCGCGGCCGGTTTTTATTATTCGACTGTTATCTCATACAGGCTGTAATAATCGTAAATAAGACGACGCTTGTATACGAGCGCCAAGCGGCGTTACGTTGCGTAATTTTATATGCAAGGACGCGCGCTCGCAGCCGTTAAAGCAAGATAAATTTTGTCAAAGTATATAATCCTCGTAATTAGAATTTCACTTAGAGACAGAGACAGAGAGAAGAGTATTTTTTTTTTTGCTTCTCTCGGCTGCATCTGCATGAGGGAAATGTGTTTGTCACGCTCGTGGATTAAGTGGTCATGAGAACGTCGGATTCTAAAACCACATGCACATATATACGCGGCGCTGCATCATTTTTCAATTATCAACCGCGAATGTGCGGTCGTAATTAAAATACTGTGAATCACAAGAGTATTTTTACTGAAAATTACTGTAAACTCAGTAGTCAAAAGGAATGTCGTTATTGGAAATGAGTGTTAAATGAACACAGCTTCGGTTAAAGATTTAAATAAAAGTATCTTTATTATTAAGTTTTGCACGATTTCTGGAACATGAACAGTTATAGCATGAGCGGTCTAAGCAGGCCCTGTTTAAGCTGTGGCCAGTACAAGACTGTTAATTTACCTCTAACAATTCGTAGGTCAAAATAAAACGTTAAACAAACTTAAACATTCAACGAAAACCATCTACATAACTGTCGCCTAGACTATAAAATTCTCAGTCGTGTCGCACGTGAACTGTCAAAGGCCAATGCACTGCTGGGTATTGTCGCGCTCGACTACAAATTGCTCAATCCAGAGGCTGATGCTGTGAAGGTAAAAAAAAGGGCCGTGAGATACACACGTCGAGACATCAGTGCACTCACACCGGGATTTTGAATTTAAGTTGTTTGCTCATGCTGGAAACGTGCGCGCGAGTCGGGGCTGTATCATTAGTGAATTTTTTTGCTTTTTTCGTTCTACCCGCGCCGCCATGAATTTGAATGATTCACGGCGATTGTAGTCTGCAATCTTATCTTAACGGCCGCGCCGCCGAGCTTTTCTTCTTCTTTCTCCTCTTCGCGTCTGTGCAGCGCGAGAGCCGCTGCACGTTTTCCGCCGCTCAGAGGAGAGATGGATGGATTATATTCTGCTACTCGCGACTAAGAGAGATACCGACTAAATGTGGAAATGCAGCGCGTATAGATTAACAAATCTGGGATACAGCATCTTATCTTCGTGACGCGCTGAAATTCATCATTGGAGATGTGATATCTGTTATATGTAGACTTCCTTGATCGAGCGCTTGTGGTATACGAATAACTTCATTTCCAGATAAACGACATTCCGTGCGTCTGCTATGGGTATATTACACGGGAAAAATCTCGGCTGATTGCTTAATTTTCATTAATTTCTTTGGAGAACGGCTACAACTCGTGCATATAATATAAAGAAAAAGGATTCGCCCGCGTGTTTACAAGCCGACGCCGCTGCGCATGTCCCATCAATCGTGGAATATGTGCAGCGCATTCATATAAGCATTAAGCATATACGTACGAGCGCGTAGTTGCTCTGTAAAGACCCGAGAGATGTACGGCGTTGATGTTTATTTAACCAGCGTGAGTTATCGAGGTCGTTGTACACATCTGATTTTCTGCGGGGGTGTGCGCATTTTTTTTTTTCGTCGAAGCTTTATCTAGACGATTAAAGCTGCATAATTGCCGGTATAATAGTATATAAAGAGTCGTCTTATCGGAAAGGTGTTCGCCGGCTAAGTGCGCCATTTTCTCCCTTACTCCATTTGTACAAATTACAACAATTACCACGCTCGTCGTCGCCGATAATTGCGCTATACAATGCGATTGAACCGTCAGTAAGAATAAGAACGCGCATTACCATGCGCATGCGCACTCGTTACTTTACATGCATGCGCATTTCGCGCTGATGCTGCGGCTAAGCTCCAAATGGTTATAGGTGTGTGGAATATATATATAAAGGAGAGCGCGAGTCATTGCCGCGGTTATAGCCTGTACGTTGACCTTAGTCGTCCCCGCGCGCGAGAGGAACGTCACACACATATAGGTGGTATACTTATATATGTGCAGAACCGACGCGCAACAGTGACTCGTGCGCAACACTCTCTCTCTCGCTCGCTTGCTTGCGAGGCTTTATATGCTAACGGCCCTCTCACTTTCGTGCATGTTGCTCTCTCTCTCTCTCTCTCTCTTTCTCTCCCTTTTCTTGCTCCTCATCCTCTTCTCTGTACTTCTTATGCTCTCTTCCTCTTCGCAGTCCACCTTCTTCTTGTTCGCGTCTCTCTCTCTCTCTCGCGCCTTTTTTTACCGCAATCAACTTACTGGCCGAATAAATTGCGGATGCGATTTGCCGCCGCGAGCATTTTTTGTGTCAGTGTGCCTTTAAAAGCCCCCGTGTGGAAAATGGAATATCGCATTCTTCGTGTATAATCTAATTTTATCCACTCTACCCATGCGCACACACAATTCCGCTTGAATTCACACTCGCGTAATGTATATTAATACACCTTCATGACTGTTTTCGAGTCCGGCTTTTGTAAACTGGCCTTTTATACTACGCGAATTGAGAGCTTTCGAAACGTTGGCGAAATCTTAATGCGCATGTTATTTGCACGGTGTGCGGCGTGAAAAATGCGCATGAAATATAGACGAGATCTAAGAAGTTTAATTCGCAGAGAGCTTGTATTATATGGTTTAGAGGAACACGATGGGACAAAGCGGTAATTCAAAGCCAACCGCATTGACGCCTACCGCGAGAATCCCTCCCGGCTGTATACAATAAATTAAATAACGGATAAAAAGATATTTCAATCTCTCTCTCTCAGTAGTCCTTTGCAGCGGTCCTGAGCGCGGCATTAAAATAACAGTGCGACTACCGTACATTTTTATTGACACTCCGGCATTATGTTTTCGAGGCATCGCAGTAGTAAAAAAAGTAGTACATCTCAGCTGTGTATATACCACTAGACGCGTCTCAGGCCGTAAACAAATAGTGTATAATCACGCGACCGTTATACAGAGCGCGCTCGCTACGGAATTGTTATTTAAGCAACAAATGCGCGCGCATCTAGCAAATCCTTCAAACTCTCATCTCTCTGCTATGCGTTTCTACTTTAACATGCGTATAACGAGGCTCGCACGAAGCCCGCATGCGAATTTCATTCCCGCGTACGGAGCTTAACTTTTGCGCATGCGCATGCGCTGCATTATTCCACCTCATATATGTATCCAGCATAATCGTTCATGCGGGACACGCGCACAGCATCATCATCATCATCCGCGCGGATAACAGTCCTTTTGATCAGCGCGGCGACTACTGTTTTCGCGTGACCGTATAGGTCAGGCGTAACTGAGAAGCGAACTTGTGTGCAGCATCTCGGTCACGTATAGTCCTGCGTTAAACGCTCGCCGGGACTTTTCCGTCTAGGGATTTTTCTTTTATACTCTTGCCGGAGGGAAGACCGCGAACAGCTATAGAATCGGATTACTCGTGAGAGGCTTTTGAGGTTGACGCGCTCTCGACCTTATTAAAAGGCTTTTTTATCGGGGGGGATATATAGATAGATATATATACATGCGGTGGCTTTTTCCACGCTCGCACATCAGGAGGTTTTCGGCGGATCGAGCGTAATGCGCGACCGCAAATCGCATCTCTTTTGCGGTGCAAGTCCTCTGGCGTAAAAACGTCCGCGTAAATTGATGTCTCGGTCGCATGATACTTCCATGCTAACACGGCTGCTATATATACTGCAGCCGCGCCGTCAGAGTCATTTCCTAATAACCGTTAATACAGTAATTTGATATCGCGCCGAGGAGAGGAAATTGTCCTGCGTTATAATATACAATGTTTTGTATATTATAAATTCTCTATAATATAATTTGTTCGAAAAAAATTCACCGCATCAATCTTCCTTACGGCGCCATACTGCTGCTGCTGCAGCTGTTACGTAAACAATGAACAATGGAGCATTAAAAAATTTGTAACAATCATCGCGAAGATATACGACGCTAAAATTTACAAACAACGACGAGCGCGAAAACATAAAGTAGACACTGAGTAACAGCAGGGCATATTTCACACGCTCGGCTTTTTTTTTTCTTTCTCCATGCGCATACAAAAACTACCTGCAGTCTCATCTTTCTCTCTCCCCCCTGTTCTGCGCACACAAACAGCTTTCGAGTCGTAATATCGTGGCTTATCTGGACATCGGCATCGGTATATTGACGCGTGTAATTTTTCGCCACGTTGTTGTGTTGCGCAAGATCAACGTTCTGCGGATACCAGGATGACAAGAGCTTCATATAATGTATATAACTCGACGAAGTATAAGTATAAAGGCTCTCTCGTAATGTTTATGGTATAAAACTATAAACGAGTGGGTATACAGAAAAGTCCATAGGATTCCAAGTTATTCAAGCTATCCCCGACGATATTCAATTCCCTCTCTCTCTCTCAAGAGAAACAACAATGAGAAGCCGAAAGGAAGCTGGCGTTAAATACGCGTGTATATATATATATACCCCGTAACAGTACACAGCGACCTACTCGCGAATAATACGAGAGCTGCTCCGCAAGAGGTTACATCCTGAAATTGTTTGAGTCCTGAGCCTAGGGCGCTGCATTCATTAGGTCGTTTTACGGGCCAATAACAGAGTATAGCAAGAGAGAGAGAGAAAGAGCGCGGTAACAACGTGTCAGTCGTCCTAACGGGGTTTGTGCGCTGCGCTTCTTCTTCTTCTTCTTCACAGCCTCTCGCACCTCCGCTAAACTTGCACACCATATAATACACTCCTCCTCTTTTATACCGATCTGCGCAGAGACGATTTTTCGCGAGGGGCTGATGCAAACAATTAGGCGCCCGCTCTTTATCTCTCTCTTTCTATCTCTGGGAACCACCGGCGTGTCATTCTATCGGGAGACAGAAAAACGGGATTGGGATCTCGTGCGGATCTACGTGGATGACTCTCTCGGTTCGTGCGAAATGATTGACAGCTTTTTTCTTCCTCTTCTGCGCCATGAGAAAAATATTCTCTGACCGACTGTGTGAAAGTCGCGGACCTTCGGTATTTTGTATATTGTACACGTTATATTACCAATAATTAATAAATAAAGTATATTACAAACGTCCTCGAGAGATAACCCGCGAATTAATTTACGCGAGCCCGCGGCGCTCGTAGGCGCAAAAAAGGCAGTAACAACACACGCGCTGACCACGTGGGCAATATAATTCTCGCAAATATAATCAGCGACACGCAGATCTGCGCCTTGCGTTACAAGACAAACGAGCGTCGAGATAGCGCCAGATGTTCTCTGTGCGAAGACTAGAGACAAAGACGGCCAGGTGAGATAGCTCTCGTGTGAGTGTATATATATGGTAGTGTATAGAGGAAACGGGAAAGACGTTAATCTAGCGGCGTTGCCTTGTAGGTCACCATTCCAATTGCAATTACTATTGATTAACGACGTGCACGCTGTTGCTGCTGTTGTTGTTGTTTCGATCGTAATTGCGGAAATTTGTCATAATTTTCTGATGAAGATTCTTTTCTTTTGGAGGCACGAGTATTATATGATCGACTCTCTTGATACGTATATTTGTGTGTTACAGCGATATATATGATTGACGGACAGGACAATGGAGTGATTTTCATTTATATATCGCATGTATTTCGCACAATTCTCACACTTTGGTTTGGAGAGTATATAACGGTTCGCGCGGTCAGCTGCACTTTGAACTTTACTGAGAGAGCTTTTCAATTTCGTTCTCCAACTGAGACCTCGTAAAAACGCTCTCGAATATGTCAGTCGTCCTGTATCCCTTTGTGTCATATATATATATATACCTAGCTTATATACAGAAACGGTATATTACACAACATCGGACAAATGAAAGGTGAAGCTATTACACAAGGAAGCGAAGATTACCCTCGAATCGTCTATTTCTATTAACTGTTTATATACTCTATCCCCTCCCAAATAAAGAAAAGGATTATAAACTGCGCCGACCGAACGGAATCCGCTAATTGCAACTCGAGCTTGCCTTACAATTAGCGCAAGTATCATTCAAGTGCTCGGCGCAACTTCAAATCGCATTTATGTTCTCTCTACGGCATCAAAGGTCAAGCTCGCTGCTGTAGATATCAGAGACACGAGAGAAGCTTATGTACCTGAACTAGAAACCCGGTGTGCGCGAAACTCCTTCTTTTCGCTTATTACTACTATACGCTCTTCTTATTCTTCTTCTTCTTCTTCTTCTCTCGCTCCACTTCTTCCCCTCTCTCTCTCATTCCGATCTTTCGTCGTCGTCGTAGTTTTTTTTCCTTCACAATAGAGAAAGAGAGAGAGAGAGACCTACAAACTGTGGGCAATTTGTTGCTGATGCTTCTGGCCGGCAATCTTCGCTACCAGGAAGGCGGAACACCTTCTTCTCGCGTAACGCCTCTTTTAAGAGAGGAGAACGAACTTTGCCTTCGGGTAATCAGTTTCGTTCGACCTCTTCAAGATCATCCTCCGCAACTAGGACAGACAGACAGACGTATGGGTTCTTCTTCTTCTTCTTCTTCTTCTTGTTATTATTATTACAGAACAAAGGACAATACGACGAGTTGCGGGCTGCGGAGGACTACCGTATTTATTACATATATATAGGATAATGAGAGGATCAGTTGAGCGCACGCGGTGATAAAGAAATCCTCGAGGGTCAATAAAGACTAGGGGTATTTTTAAGCTCGCGGTAATTGACTCGCGATGAGGAAATTTAAGCGTTGGCCTTGCTCGTGATTCTGCATAATGCAGGTAGCAGTCCTGGGAGAAAGAGAAAGAGCACGTTTCAAGCGCACACGTAATCCTCTTGATTATGTCAGAGGATATATACTTGCGGTTTTAATCTCGTTCCATTTCCACTATACTCTTCAGAGAGAGGTAAGAGAATGCATAATGCATGGAATATTAAACACTCGGTGGCGTTCGTTAACCCTGTTAAGTATTAGGGACAGTCGATAAATAAGGTTTTAACGGATTTATATATATATATCTGGTGTAGTTGGAAAAAATATAATAGTTCCTTATATTGTCGAGAAGAGTGATGAACAGTAAACGATGTACTTTCTCGCTTGGTGCGTGTATTTGCAAAGAGCTGATCACAAACACATACATTTACGGTAGTATAATCAGTGCTCTCTCTGTCAAGGCTCGTTGATTCTGTATATGCGCGTATAATGTATGGATCGAAAGCGTGTATACTTTGCGCTGGCGAGCGTAAAAACGAAACCGTATATACTACATACGCTTATAATTTTGTACGGTATTCGGGTAAACTATAAATACGAGATCATCAGCCGTTTTTTGTCAGTTTTTCTTTTCAGCAAAAAAGCGCGCGAAATTTGAATTCCTAACCTTTAAAAAAAAATCTTGTAATATATAGTACGCTTAAATGAGTCATTTAGGTCACGCAAGAACATTTCACGATACTTCGCCATACATACAACAAGAACGCGTTCAAAGTATGTCTAAAAATGTTAAAAATATATCCAAGCGCGTATGCCAGAAGCCCGTTATCGAATTAGAAAACCAGTTATCCGCGCGAAGTTTGAAAAAGGATTATTATCCATAATAATCCTCCTTTCGATGGAAAATTTACGAGCGCGGGCAGCAGCATCAGCGATATAAGCTAATCGACATAATACGAGAATAAATTCATCAATATAATATAAAACTCCGTTCCGGAAAATCGTAAAGCCTCTCTTTATTTCACTTATCGACGCGCGCGCGGATATGCACATACTTAATGAATGCGCGCACGCGTCGTCCATTCACCAACACGTATATATATATATATATATATAAATACCTACGCATGTCGAGGTGGATGAGCGCGAAAAAGCGGTAGCAAGAGCGACCGGCTCGTAAATCTCCGCGCGATTGGATTGCGGTCGCGAAGAAGCTATATGACGTATATACGATATGCTCTTTTAGCACCTGCCGGATTCTCGAGTACAGTTCGCTTCTCGTGCTAACGGGTTGGAATAATTAGAAAAATATTTCCGAGAGTATAATAAAAAAAAAACAATTTTTCTTCTTCTCCTTCTTTTTCAACGCCACGCCTACAGGCTTGTGTTACCTCATCGCGGATAATTCAGTCGAATCGCCGGAAATGAAGAAGTCGTGTAATTTATCATCGTCGTGTTCGCGCTTCTGTCTATCTGGTACAATATAAAAGTGAAACGTCAAACACCATCGGCGTTTCCCTGAGAAAACAGCCTCGCAGATACAAACACAATGGCAAAACATTTGTCTTGCTCGACACACGGACTGTGCGAAAATCTAGACGTCAGTTGAAGAAGAGAGAAGCGCGCAGACAGAGTACACGTGGTCTCGAGCCGCGACAACACTCATGACTAACGGGTCGTACGTCGTTCCGTGTGGCGCCCCCGAGTAAACGTACCGTGTATATGCATTCTCTCTCTCTCTCTCGCTCTTTCTCATTATACGCCAGAGCTTCTGTATATACCGAACGATACTACTCTCTCGCTATATATACACATATATACTCTTAAACAGTGCGGGAGTGTATGTGTAAGCGCGACGACAAAGTGAAGCTACTGCAGCGGCCTTTTCATCGATGGGAAAATGTACTCTTACGTCCAGTGTGTATAGTCAGCGGGAGTAATTTCTTTGGGGACGAGCTTCTTCCTTGTGAGAGGACGGCTATATAATTGCGGGGTTGACAACACTCGCTTCGAGGAAATTGCAGGCTTCTTCTTCGTGGCTTTTCTTCTTCTTTTTTCGGAGGGCATATACTAGTGTATATACTTGCGGTAGGGCTGAATCTGCGGAGATTGATATTCCGTGATTTCATTAATAATTCAGGATGTTGAAGGTATAGCATAAGCTCATTGCATAATGAAACACGAGAGTGACGCGATGATATACTTTCATTCATAACAACTCGGAGAGGTGAAGCTATTATACACGAGTCTCGAGAGAGAGGGAGAGAAGTGAAAATATTCGTGTAATAATAACGGTTTGAAAAAAAATGCACAATAGCGTTGTTTGACTATTTTGAAACAGAGAGATGCAGTTAAAAAAAACGGTCACCGCGCGCCTATATTGCGTGACCATTCACGGATGCTTGCCGCGACATCGCGGC
This sequence comes from Cecidostiba fungosa, assembly GCA_900474305.1. NCBI lineage: Eukaryota > Metazoa > Arthropoda > Insecta > Hymenoptera > Pteromalidae > Cecidostiba > Cecidostiba fungosa. Next base: position 76,721 of record UCOJ01000384.1, read on the forward strand.
TAATTTATACTTCGCGTGGCAGGAACAATTTCTTCTTCTTTTTTTGAAGATATACAGCAAAATTACTGTAAAATAATGGAAAAACGAACGTGACAATAATGAAAGTTATTGTACGTTGCTTTCCGCGCCGAAAGTGCCGTTTACGAGAGAGTGTGCGAGATGTACCCATACGCAGCTGATGTATACAGCGACACTGATTTACGAACGGCTTGAAAGTATATAGTGGCGCTTTAAGTATCGAGCGGCAAAACATCGTGGTGCAGCAGCAGCAGCAGCCACACGTCAAGAGTGAAAAGCTTTTTTAAAGCAAATATAACGCAACCGCTGACTTACGACACTCAAATGAACGCCACTGTTTGTCAAAACTTGGTAAATTTGGATAAATCATCGTTATTGCGCTCGTAGAAGACAATATCAGAGTTATTATACATAAAGTGGCCGACAAAATCTCAAGGTCGTCAATTCTGAGAGTTATTAATAACGCACCTGCGCTATATAGTTTAGATTGATATTGCGCTAATGGATTCTTAATCGAACCGATTAATCAGAAAATTGTCGCTTAAGAGAAGTACCTATATACAGTATATACCTACATATATAACGTTTCTCCTCCTGTATATATCTCACTGAATTATTAGATGTGCTAGCCGCTACGGCGGTGGCACACATTTCTTATCCGCATTGCGCGAGACGGTCTAATGTTACTTACCGCATTCTCTCGACGTTTCGGATTTATCGTTACACAGACACACGCGCTCGCGCGCTTTTTTCTATTATAATCATATATACATGTATATATACGTGCGGAATTTCATCGTTTTTGCGTTTATTGTTCGTTAAATAATCGATCGCTCGCTAATTAATCGGTTATAAAATTTATGGTATATAAAGGACTGAGCTTATATAGGCAGTAAAAAGGGCTATACTCATCTCGTCGGTAGCCAGTAGCAGTCACTCAATGGAAATGAAGCTATGCATATGGAGATACATTTCTTCAATTAATTAGAATAAATTAAGCCTCTCTTTCCCTATCGAGTTTCAATTATAATTTAGACTCATATGCAAAGCGTGTATATAATATAGTAAAAAAGAAATTATTACCATTTGCATCCGAATTGTTTTTGCATAAATAATCGTTCGCTTCCTCCCACCGGTTTATATTTATATTCTCGCGAAAACAAGTTCTTCTCTCGGCGAGCATTATTACGATCCGAGACTATTATAATACGTATAGCCCATGTGAATTTTCGCCACGTCGTGTTTTAATTACTCACGAAGATCGACGTTAATTTTTGCAATTACAAGCTATAAGTGCACACCACTTATATAATCCATCGAGATACACATATAGAGATAGAAATTGATTTCCTAATGCGAGCTGAAACACACGCAATAACTTTCCAGCTCATTGCTTCTCGCGGAAGAAAAAGAAGAAGAAGCAGCAGTAACAGCATATCAGATATGAACAATAAAAAAATTAGCTCGTAATTATCGGCAACGATAGCATCGCGTATATATATAAAACACGTTCTCTCTCTCTCTCTCATTCTGTCGCATAATATAATCCAACGGCGGCGGCGGCGGCGTCAAAATGGAATATCGGCGTCGATTAAAGGGCAGAAAAGAGGAGCGCGAGAATTATGACGCGGCTTTATCAGTCTGGCATTTATTAATTCGCCATTTCCGTGATTAATGCTTCAGAGCAGTAGACTCTCTCTCTCTCGAGAGAGAGTATATCTCACGACTCATCGACGCTTATATACACGCCTCGAGCTTATATAGTATATACTCCCGACGTGCAAACTCCTGTGAGATGTCTCTAACCGCCTCGAACAATTAAATCAATAAATAGGCGGCTGACTATCCATCACCAGCTCGAACATCTCCGCCCATCATCGCTCATGATACGTATCGCGCGACTGATAACGGGATGCATGACGACGACGAAGAAGAAGAAGACGAGAGGAATATCGTGTTGTATAACCTCGAGCTATGCTGTATGTACTAGCTTTCAATAGCTGCTGCTGCTACTACTGTGTATAGCTTCTTCTTCTTCTTCATTGTTGCGCTGGAATTCGTTGATACGAAGCTCGATATATAGGTGGGAAGCTCTGGTAATAATTCACTGCTGACCTTTGCCGGCACCTCTCGCTATCGTTGAAAATTGAATAGATTATATATATATATATACTGCATATAGAAAACGAAGGTCGAGCGAGTGAATACGATAAGAGTATACTTTCGATTTGTCTATAATACAATACACAATAAATACGTATTTATATACACATTTGTCGGTGTATATTACATTGTAAAAATAAACATTTCTCCGACTGTCCCATCCGCGCGTTGATGTCTCCTACACATGTCCTATCCCTTCGCCCATATCTCTTATACATACAATGACCGGACCGCCCGCGTGTATATAACGAAAAGGAGTGTCGCTCGTATGTAATCGATGGATTTACCTGGGTGGCGACGACCCACGCGAAAGGATATCCTACGTTTCTTCTTCTTCTTTTTTTAATCGAGTGCGATAGCCTCGAACAATGCTCGTTACGTTTATTCCTGATGTTTCTATTACTCGCGTATATTATATATACTAAGATATAAGATTCGAAAATGGCTCGAGATTTATCAAAACAGGGAATATAACGGCGGGTTGGCCGCGTTAAATCAATTAAAGTAAAACCAAGGCGCGATAAGATCAATGCGTGTGTATTAATAATCCTTGAAATGGACTGTGTGTTTCCGAGAGCTTATCTCTCTCTCTCCCTTTCGCATATGCACCCACGCCCATCCTGTCTTCTATATATACACATCCTCAGCACTCTCGAGTATACAAACATTTTTCCACACACACACACAAGAATCTTATATCACACAAAATTCCAAGCGTGCGGCCGACTAACAGTGTCGTTCGTCCCCTTTTACAACGAGTACAGTTTCATACACCATCATAAAGCATCGCGACGAAAAAGGAGGCTCTTCATATATATACACATACAGGACCAAAGCTATATATATGGATTATCGATGTCGTGATCTGCGGTATATGCAAAGCAGAGGTTTGCGGGTAAGAGTCTGTGTTATATACATATCGCGACGTCCGTTATCCGATCGATCCGTCGGTCATCCGCATCAGTAGAGCCTATAGGATGCATTTAATGCTCTAGACTCTGCAGCAGCAGCTACCCGTTACCCAGTTATGCTCGTGGTTATATATACCCGGGCGCCGATCATATTACCTACACAGAGACTATATACGACGCGATGACGAGACACGAGCGTGCGATCTCTCGTATATAGTCGAGCACTTTTCAGCCTCGAAGTAGGTGAGAGTCACAGCGAAGCGAAAGATTGATGAGAGGAGACTTTATTGATTTTCTGACGACTTGTTGCTCTAACTCGCTGATGCGTGAGACGGTTCTGTTATGTGCATCGGTGCTGTTCTCTACAGCCAATATAAGCTCGGATTACAGTCTCTCGTCAAGGTCGCGCTTGTATTACATTCTCTCCTTTGTCGAGAGCTGAGAGGAAAAATTAGATGCTAATTTCATCGGCGCATAGCATGTAAAATAAGATGGACACTTTAATTAACGATTAATATTCAGAAGGGCTCGCGCGCGATATTATAACTCTCATTTGGAGATCGGTAAAAATCGGTATACGTATATTATGTTAACCGAAAAACAACTAACTGCATGTCCTCGAGGGATTAAATCCTCCGCAGTATGAATTTCAATGGGTGAATGAATAATACGAGAAGAGTTTACTCTTCTTCTTTTCCTCGGCGATTTTACGCGCGTGCAATCTCCTCTGGCTTTACGACTCTCGGCAAGAAATAACCGCTCGCAGCTTCGCTAATAATTTTATGGGATTATCGGCATCGGATTGCTCGAGATTCGCGGAACGACACTGTGGTGAGAAAGAGAGAGAGAGAAAACGAGAGATTATCTATGCGTTATTGTCTGCGCGCTCTGATGTCTCTAATTTCGTGGACGGTTTTTACGATGCTAATGCTTTTTACGACTGTTTGCTGTGTTTCAGGAAAAACCGATACCAACCATTTTCGAAATGTATAAGGGGATAACGGTATATACACGATCGACTCCACACTATATACCGATCCATCGTAATATTGTCACCTTCGCCTAATACACATGTTTGCTTCCATCAAGCTTTAATTAATTATAAGTGCATAATTAATAACCCTGATGCAGCATCATTAATTTTCGCATACCATCGGGGAAAAAGCCGATGCAGAGAATTTCGGTGCACCGTGTGTATATAATACCGTTTTAATAACAGCGACGATCGAAAGAAACCATCATCTCTCAAGGCTTTCGTTGTGGGAAAGTCCGTTGTAGTATACGTATACTTGTATATACGGCCGAACGCGTGAAATCGGTATCAGCCGCGTGTATATAACGATCGCACCTCGTAAAAACAATAAAGAGATCGGCAAGAAAATCGGCTGACCGCTACTATCTATATACACGGCGTATATAATCACGCCGATAAATAATCCATCAGTCGCGCGATTAAGACAGCATTAATGACGTTTTTTCTCCAACGACAGAGAAGCGAACACAGAGCCTAAAGGCAAAGCTGCCGATCGTGACGTTAATGCCTGGGCATGTATATATAGAAGAAGAAGAAGAAGAAGAAGAGCATCGCATCAGCCGGCGGGAGTCACGACTTCGGGAGCGCGCGGACCCGATGACTAATTGCGACAAGAGCGGAACTACCGACGCTGCCGCTGCTTTGATCGATTAAAAGCTAAGCGCGCTATTCTTGCGCGTAGGTACACCTATATATATATATGCATATATAGACAAATGACGGGACGCTCGACGGCCATTTGTTTCGCGTTCTATGCGCGAGTGTTGAAGGCAGCTGCTGCTTTGATTGAATTTTACATGCGTTGTATATACATATACTCGTATCCTTTGTGCATAGAGTAGTTTCGAGGCAGCAGATTTCTTGAGTATAATTGATGAGGCTCGCGTGGTATAAAGTTTTTGCTGTGGTCTCTGCGTCGGGAGCTACACACAGTTTAGCGAGAATTATGCGTGTTGAGGATCTCACGACAGTAGTTTTATTATTTATTAAGTATGTGACTTCTTTTCTGTTTCAGGTGAGTTCCTTATCAGAATATACTATAGTATAGTGATTGTTGGCTGCGCTTGCGTGAGTTTTAACACGATAATAATTATTAAATTAAATTTGAATGCGTCGGTACCTACACAAGCTTTATACAATACGAATATATAACACCGCGAGTGAATGCCCCAGCACCGGACTCGGCATTTATCTACTTACGCCGCGGTGAAAGAGCGTATATCAGCCTCTCCGATGTACCGTCTCGTAAATCCTTGTTTTATTAGTAATCTACGTCTGCTACTGCGTTTCGCTTTCCTTTGTCCGTCGTTTAATCGCTGCGAGATTAACCGTAACACACTATATATCAATTTGAATATAATTCTTTAAGGGCTTCTCCAGTTTTTCTCTGGTTAAACTTTAGGCGGGAAATTTGAATTCTCAATTCGAAGCTATCCGAGCAAAATACTCCCCCGCTCTGGATGTTCCATGAGAGAGTGATCGAGGCTCTGAGAAGTATAGCATCAGAGAGAGAGAGAGAGAAAGAGCATCAGGGAAGACGCGCGCCGAATCGATTCGACGGGGTCACAGAAGTAACGGGGAACAATTTGCCAATTGATTAACTACATCCCCGCGCTTGCGCTTGCGCGTTTCCTCATCCTTTCGCACGCCGGTTTCGCTTCGCCGCCGCCAACGGCAGTTTCTTCAATCCGCTAGAGCAAATTTGTTTAACAATAGTATGGATCCGCGAGAGCGCGGAAAAAATACGCTTCTTCGTCTACTTCTTCTTCTTCTTCTTCTTCTTCTTTGTGGGAAAATTTAACGAGATGCACAGCAGCAGCAGCAGCAGCAGCAGAGAAATTAATCGTATATATGCTGTTGCTGCTTCTTCTTCTTTTTTTTTTTACGGCGGAATAACTGATATGTAGTGTAGCACGCGGGTGATTAACTTGCGCGCGAAAATGAGTCAATGAATTCTGTGAAGCTATCCTTCCCCGAAGCGTCGTATATAATATAGTCAGCTGAATAATTGTTATGGGCTCTCTTTCTCGTCGTAGTGATGGTGTACAAAAATTGCGACTAACGGAATGTTATATATACGTCGAAGGATAAGCTTGCTCTGCTATGATAATTCGTTATGCGCTTGGACTGGAATTCGCTCCGATGGTGTGTGTGTGTGTGTGTGTGTGTGCTTGAATTTTTCGTTTTTCTTAATTTTTATTAACTGCGATAATCTCTGCGCTCTAGTAGTCTGTAATTAACGAACGTCGTAAATATATTGATAATTGTTAATCTCGCGCGTAAAAGAAGCTATACTTCGTATGTGTGTGTATTTACAAGAGAATCAAACGAGATATACTCTCGCTGGCAATTCTTTTGTCCCTCTCTCTCTCACTATAGCAGCTACTAATATTGACAGGCGCATATGTACTTGAAGCAGCTGTTTTACTTATACGGCGAGAGATTGAAAACAATGAAATCAAACAGCTGCTCGAATGAATATGTATAAAAGTGAGTGTAGAATCTTCTCTCGAATGGTAATCAGCCGGAAGGCAATTACAGAAAATGATACATCGCGAGTATATGTATAAGCTTCTCCTTCATGTATATTCAGAGGGAGACACATCAGAAGAGCCATAAATAACGAGCAATCATCACGCCGTTAAAATCTCAAGCACATTGCGAGAAAAAGTGAATCAGCTAATCCTTTCCAAAGGTCAAACAGCAGTCCTTATATGCAAAACTTCACACGGAAACGTTTGTACAATAATTGCACACATATATTGCACAATACAATCGTAGTACTAAGCCACCAAAGACGATAAAAAAAATTTTTTTCGAAAAAACAGTCACTCAACTCGTTATTCCTGGAAACCACATAATATTATGTACAGTCGAAAAGTATAGCAGTAGAATAACCCAGCAAATTAGCGCGTGAGAAAAAAGCCCGCAAGAGCGACTTTCACCCGCTGATCTTGAGTCTCTCTCTCTCTCTCTCGCGTAATATGCCGCAGCATAACCGCGGGCTGTTACGCGAGAGCGAGTTCTTGACTTTGAGAGATCTTTGCTGATATAATACCGAGAGCGTCTGTTTTTTTTTTCGAGCTGATAATTTTTCCGAGTAAAAATTCTGCGACACTCTTGTATGTAATAATAGAGCTTATTGTTGTTGCTGCTGTCGTCTGGGAGAATCTATTGTTGTCGTGCGGGGTCAGCGCACGTGGAAAATGTAGAATCTCTTTCTGGAAAATCGGTATATATACCTATATATTATTATACACCTGCGCATACCTATATATACCTATGCATTCTCGTTTATATGGTCGTAATAAAAGGAGTAATTTCAATTTCGGTTTTATCGGTATACCTGCGCGTAAAACGAGCGATGATCGGTAAGCAAAAAGTGTTTATCGACCTTTCTTATATATATATATACGAGGCTTAGCGTATGTATAGTCGTTATAATATAGAGTTTGTCGAACTCACTTTTATTAATTGATCTCCAGGCAAAGGCTGTAAAGATAATTTGCCGGTTTTAACACTTCTCCCCGACGATTCGCGCGTGTGTGTGTAAAATAACTACCGGTTTTCTAGGAAAGTCAATTAAAAGTCAACGCAAACTTCGCGTCCTCATCGCTCATACTCTTACGCTTCCTTCTCTCGATATATAATTGATCACCGAATCCTATATACACAAGCCTATAGACAATAAAAATCGAAATAACTAGTTTTCTCGCTCACCGTCCCTCGAAACGTGTCGATCTCCTTATCCACACACACGTAGAAATCTACGCAGCTTGCGGAAAAGAGAGATACATTTATATATTTCTCTTTCTCTCTCCGTCGGCAAAAGAAATGAGCGAGAGGATGCGGAGCGCGCGCGCGCGCGTCGGCAAAATTATGACGGCGATTTTGCATTTAACGAGCGCGCGAGCGCAGATATACAGGTGCGGGGCGCAGCTCTAACGGTAAGAATGAGACGGTTCATCGATTTGTCCGTCGACAAGGAAGAAGAAGAAGAAGAAGAAGAGGAGTATAGACGACACAAACAAGAGAAGAAGAGTATAGAGAGAGAGTGTATTATATACACAAAAGCCGCCCTTGAGGCCGTCAGGCGTGAAGACAAGCTGCTCTCGAGATGTATCTTGGAAAAGGCTTTTTCTCTCTCAAGAGAGAGAGAGCAAATATAAAAGAGAATCGCGCCGCAGAGCAAATGACTGTCATATACACGTTCGCGTGTCGTCTCGCCATTATACAACTCTGGCGGCTCGTTTGATACGATATACCTATATACTCCTACGCAGTTGTGTCTTCTTCTTCTTCTTTTTCGAGTGTGGTCGCCTCATTATACCGATCGAATTTTCAATTTCTCGCGAACGTTTATTTGATTAGCCCAGAAAATCGCGTGCAATTTAGAGCGGCTCATTAACCAGATAGAGAGAGGCTTGCGTGAGCCAGATTAACGGAGAATATATATATATACATCTCATCGCGAGCGTCACGCGAACACAGCAGCAGACAATAATCACACGGCTTTACTTGATTAGCCTCGTATACTCTCTGACAGACTCGTCTCCATTGAGACACTCTGATTAGTCTGCGACGATTGAGATATTATGTTGCCGATTTTTTTTTAAATAAACCGTTGTAAATTTTCGATTTTCAGAACACGCGCGTGAGTAGAATAATTTTATTATCCTTTACTCTCTAACGGCTGCCGTAAACGTGTATATCCGCCCAAATCTGACAATAACGCGCATTAAGTGCACCGCCCTATATATATCGTTACGCATAAATCGAAAATATTTACGATCTCGCATAAAACGGCCGATATTTCCAAGGTGTAGCTCGCTCGTCCCGTAAATATACCGGCGGGCGTCGCGCGCAAAGTGTCTCGAGTAGCCTATATCAATAAAGATATAGTATAGCTACATATACATACATAGAGTACCAAAAAAAGAAGCTACTGCAGCAGCTGCTACTCGATATAGCTTTTCTCGCGATTGAATAATCCTCGTATCTTTTTCTCTGCGCCTGTTGGTAACGGTACGCCGCATCGCGTCCACTACTAGTTTAATTTACGAGTCTTCTTCTTCTTCGTCGGCTGCGGTATATAGGAGGCAATTTCCTGCGCAATAGCGGTTGGGCGCCTTCCGATTGTCTCTCTCTCTCTCTCTCTCTTTCTCTCGTGAAATCGGCTGCAGCAGCAACGCGATTAGCATCGCAGATCGTGCCTGACCCACTTGCGCCGGCGGCCCACGCAAGGCCGCCAAGAAAACGGGGAGCAACGACACATCCTCTCACCGGTTTACGTATCTTATGTATATATAGAGAGAGAGAGAGACGTAGAGTTTATCGGATACGCGACTATAAATACGGACTAAAAATAGATACGCGTGTGGTTGGATGTGATATGTTGCAGGTATATTATACGTATATAAAGGAGGAACGAAAAAAAAACAGTATTGGACTGGCCTTTACGCCCCACCGATTAAACTGACTAGCCGGTAGGTGGCGCACAGGCACTTTTCTGCTTCCCTCGTCAGAATCTGTGCTCAGAATGTATATATAGAGCTGGGATATCTATGCCAAAACTGCCTCGTTCGACCTATACTACTTGGGCCACTGATGCTGCAACTGCCTGAGTCTACTTTTATTATCGCTACAACTGGTTTTACGTGTGTTCATTACACCGCTGATGATGGATGTCATCTAATGCAGCGCTATAACGCGTTCGATTTTTATTGAAAAGTCGCTATGTAGTCTGAGGTTGATAGTTTAGGACTTTTCAACGGCACACACCAGACAAGTGCAACAACTCTATCAGCACACCTGGAATATATAGTAACACTGTATTAAAATAATTCTGCGTATACACCTAATTGTCACGATCGTAATAAACCCTGTTCTTTAAAGCTCCACCTCTCAATTCCGAAAACTACCCGCTAATCCCCACAAAGACGCCGCCGTGTCGACCTTGAAGTTGAAAAACGAAAGTCACGTATGCGTTAATTGGACACAGCTAAAAGCCACAGCTCGATTATTATTACAAATCGAGGCTCACGTAGATTAGATCGAGATACATATACATCCAAAGCCACAGGGTACCTTATGTGTGCTTAACGGAATATATATCGCGGCTGGGGATCAAAGCTTTTGTAGTCTAGTTTCTATCTCCGAGCTACAATGTGTCTCTGCCCTACTATAAGTATACTCGAAAGACAGTTTACACAAGTATACATTTCACATTATATTTCTCGATCGTAAATCGAGTCCAGATTATGATTACACGCGGCTCGCGCGCATCAACGCTAATGAAATCCAATCCTCGGGATGATGGCCGGCATATCAGCCTCGATTCGCACCTACTCGAAACTATTACGTCTATAACAGTATATATATATATATAGAGAGAGAGAGAAGCCACTTAGAAAACGCTTAAGCTTTCCCTCATTTCTACACCCGCTTTTCATAGCGCCTTCTCCGGCTCATCCGCCGCAGCCACGCGTGACCGAACATTCTCTTCCTATATTTTCTTCTTCTTCTTCTTCTTCTTCTATACTTCACTGATCTCCGGTTATGTTAATTCCGCGAAAGAAGAAGAAGAAGTGGAGCTTTTTGCGATGATAAATTGTTTCGCCTAACACTCGCGCTATTTGCTCTGTTTTTCGATATTGTCGTCGGTTGCGAAAACGGTAAAAACGGGTTCCCGACAAATTGAGAGCTTTCTCCGTATATACACATCAGGCGCGTATACGTGTATCTAATGCATATTGCAGAAAATAGAGCTTCTGCGTGATTTGTCGACACTGTAGCGATAAATATATATGTCTATCTGGTATTTAAAAGTCCTTTCCGGAATAACTCACGAAGAAACACGCTATATCCCTCTTTCTCACAGAATAAAGCAAGGACTCCCGATCCGATTAGAAAATAAACCCTATACACTCTGCAGCTTCCGGTACTTTACGCGACCTTCGCTCCGCTATACATCTATCCTCTATCTGCATCGCCTATATATATATATATATATAAAACTCCTCTTTTCTCTTTTACGGTCTGTCGTCCGTTATACTCTCTCAGATACACAGCAGAGTTTTCCCTTGTTCTCTCCGTAGGGGGAAGCTTCCCCCCACTGAATGACGACCGTTCGTGAATCTCGATTTCGCTCTCTTCCTCTTATATACTGCAGGGAAATCCATCGGCGATTTCCGTTACGTTTAGCGTTATCTCTCTCTCACCGCCTTGTTCGTTGCTCTTTCTCTTATAAAGAAGAAGAAGAAGAAGCGACGAATCTGCTAATTTCACTTGGAAGCTCACGAATTTTCGTGCGAGCCGCGAATTTATGTCGCGAGAGTACATGTGTGGATATATATATATATAAAAGCCATGCATACAATGCGGTAGTAGTACAGTCTACTGATCTGATTGGGCCATTAGCGAGAGCGAGCTTGAGATATATGGGCCTTTGTCGCGTGTGGAAATTTTTCTTTATATGCAAGGTGCAAAAGAACAGGTTTGGAATCTGATCGAGTTGCATTGCTAACCTATATGTATATAGGGACACGATATCTTTATCGCTGTATTATGCGATATCGTGTTTTTGTACATTCGGCAGCAGAGGAAACGTGCATGTATTATTTGAGAATAAAATTTTAATTCTTATAATATAATATATTAATGTGTCATGGCGTATCGAATAAAATCGAGGTAGTAGTAGACGCTCTCGAAGAGGTCAGGTATACCACTCGCGCACTGTTCGAATGCGATGCTGAGTACAGCGACGATCTTACCCTCGTAAATCAAAGGAGCTCCGCTGTCGCCCTAAAAAAATCAACACCTATAGTACGAACATTATACATAAAAAAAAATCACTTACGAAACAAGCACCGTAACCGACGTCCCTAAAAGTGCAAATACTCTGGTTCTTCTTCACGAGAAAGCCGTATCCGTGCTTTTGGTAGCGAGTCTCGCAGTCGTGGTTGTTCATCGCGGTGACTCTCAGCTTCTGCATGAATATCGTATTCCGCTGAGTGTAATCGTCTCCCCATCCGGTGAAGTGCACGCTCGCACCGCTTTTGAGTGGTGAACTCGGTAACGGGACGATGGATACTAGCTGGGAGAGTTTCACTTCTTGCTCGAGCTGTAGTGAGAGAAAAAAAATATTATATTGCGCTACTGCAGTGACTACATTTGTTAACAAACGATGCCTATCGCGTTCAACAGCAGGAGAGTCGAGTCTGATGTGTATGTGTATATATACGTGTAAGGTTGATTGAAAAGCGATTGACCTACTGCTTGCTGTGTATCGTTTAGTGATATACATCTTTATGACGCTATAAAATTTTTTTGTATATATGATCGTTTTTATAAGGGGGTCATTTAAATATGCAAATTTTGTGCTATAATGTTACAGAATACAAAAATTATTTTACAATGTTTGAACGTTGAATTTTTCATTTTCTTTCGTAGACCCACTTGATAACACAACAGTATACATTATCTGAAATATAGTCGCTTCGAAATCACGCGCGACTATACAATCAAAAGTCAAACACCTGACGTCAGCTACATATTACACTGCTCACAACTGTTTCAGAAAAAAAAGTTCAATATCACACATCTATTATATAAAGTAAATTACCGTTAAAACAGCGATATCATGATCGTAGGCATCCTTGATAACATTGCCATCGAAGGGTGGATAAATGAGTACTTTCGCAATGCGATAGGCTGTACCGGCCGTTTTCAGGCTGTTAGTACCAACGACGGCTGTGAGATTGTCGTAGCCATTGCGGATACAGTGATAGGCGGTCAATACGTGTTTGGTACTGATAAGAGCACCTCCGCAATCGTGTACGCCATCGTGTCTAAGCGATACCATGTAGGGAAACTCACCGATTCCGGCTATAGATCCACCGTAGATCCTTTCCCGAGTCGATTTTCCTTCGATTCCTGACGGACACACATGTTTATATTGCTTTACCGGTTTTATGCGATTGTTTAATAATAACGAACCTGATGCGAAGATCGATACTAGAAATGTGGACAGAAGGTAATTTTGGATTTGCATGATGCTTATATTAGCTCCGATTTACGAGAAGCGTGAACTTGAACTGTGGCGTGTGGTCGAGAAATCGGTAAGCGATTTTTCGGCGTATCAGTGTTCAAATACAAGTGTGACTAAATTCTCTCATGAATCTCGTGACGCGATGCTGATTTTACTGCCTATATGTATACTATTCAAATTTCACATCTTTATACATAATTGGTCTATATACTATCAGTTTCAAAATCAAAAACCTCGATGTTCCATATACGATCGCACTTCCAGGATGACTCACTGCAAAAATCACGGGCACGTATCACTCTAAATAGATAAAATTAATCCGGAAAACGACGACGCACCACAGATAATTCCCTCCTCTCGGAATCCAGAGGACATAAGCAGAAGAAGCAGGAGCAGCAGTAGCGATTAACAAAAGCGAGAAAAAGCCTCGGAGAGAAAAGAATAAGAAAAAAAAGAAGAAGCACTATACGCGCCTCCTCGACGTTCCCGCGAATATTATATTTTTTCCTCTTTTTTCCCCGGTCGCATAGAAGAGAGCTTGTGCTGCACCGTTTCTTCCTTTCCTTGAAGACGTGCAAGCCGCAAAGAGAGAGAGAGAGAGCAGCGCCGGTAATAATTATTATGAGCGGTGCGTTATCCTAATCTCGTCGTTACATCAGGTTCACTTAGCCGCAACGGTAACTCGCGCCCGCGATCTTTTCTCTCTCTCTTTCGTGTAAACTCAAAATTGCAACGGAGAAGCTGCTTTATTTTTTTTCTCTCTCTCTCCGTTGGTTTTTAACGCGTAAAAACATACACATCGCGCACAAGTGTGCGGACACGCTGTGTGTCTTTTTTTTTTTTTTACTGGGATAAAACCGGGACGAGTGAGAATGAGAATAAGCCGCTCACGCCTGGAATATTTAACTGTAACGCGTTGCTGCTGCTGCTGCTCCGGCAGAAGTATGTCGATTTGAATTCTTGCACTAGTGCTGTATAATGCTGCAAGAAATGGAGCTGAGCGATGCGCGCGGCCTTATTTTTGTTCAATCGTATGGAGATTATATGCAGAAGCGAGAAGCTGTAATTTTCCGGGTTTGCTATATACTTGCTTCTTTTTCTTCTTCTTCTTTTTTTTGTTATATGGACAAAAGTGCATAAGAATCAAAATTGCGCCGAAAGCCGAGAGATGATATCGCAAATCAGCCGGATGCCGGTGTTACAATATTATTCCTGGCGCGTCGGCATTAAAAAGTGCGTTGCAAAATCGTTGCAATAAAAGACTGAGTTTCCTCTAATCATAGATTAGATCTAAGCAAAGAAGCTAATAAGGATATATTGAAAAAGTGCCTGTATATGCGTATATGCAAGAAAATTCCTCGATTGTTTCGGTATATATACTGCAGCCGCAGGATATTAAGTCGTAACGCTAATTGCGAGCGTTCAATAAAAAATAATTGTTATCGTCAATCTACATCCACTGATAATAATTTGCCTGCTTCTACACACACACATGGGCTAAAATTAAAAAATAATAAAGTTTCACGAGCGATTTTCTCATAACAATCCATAATTAATGCACTCGAAGATCGAGTCTCTCCACACATCTTCATCGTTTCTCTCTGGTATTAAGCGTAAATTCTCATGTGTGTATACCAAGTCTTAACGCCGATCTTAATTGCGGTTACATGCAAATATCCCGAGCTGCGCACTGCGTGCGAATGCTGCGTATGTGTGTATATATATACTCTGGACCTGCTCGACAATTATCACACGCAGTAGAGAGAGAGAGAGGAGATCCCCATTCATCTGCTCTCTTGCGGCTCGCTTTAATGATCGCACATTCGGAAGGCCGGAATTTTATCGGGGATCTCATCGCCTAACGATTTTCTAATTAGAGGTAATTTCGCCGCGCGCGGACGAGAGCCATTGATGCTGTTGCTGCTGCTGAGATGTGCATATATATACTCGGCTTGAGAGTATTATAGTCTCTTCGTGACCTCTACTCGTGTGTGTGTATAGAGACACAACAATGGGGCGTAAAATCAATCGGGTTGAAGATTTTCCTTCTTTGTTTTGCCGATTGAGCGACGATTGAAGCTTCTTATTCTTGGTGGAATCGGTACTTATCGTATTGTTTTTTTTCTCTTCGATCGGTGATTAAAACTTATTAGGAAATAGTAGAAAATTCCATTAATTCAAAAGATGTTTTTATTATTCCAAAAAGCTGCTTCTGAGTCACACTGGAATAATAATCTACTAAACAGTGTAATCCAGTCGACGTTTCAAGTATGCAAAGAAGACATAAAATTTTTCTCCACATAATAATAGTCTTGAAAGAATAAAAAACAGTAGAAATTAAAATGCAAAAGGGCAAGTGTTGAATTTCACACACACGCGTCGAGTGGCATTCCTGGCAGTAGCAGTACTCGCTCGGCAAAAAACCAGTAGAATCCTGAGGCGCAGTAATTAAATCAGCAGATTATACGGACAAAAGCGAGTAGCCGAGCAAAAACCAGCCGTGTGATACAATTAGCGGCAAATCACGTGTGATGATGCCGATACGCATAACTGACGCGCGTCGATCGACACCCTCAGGCCTGAGGATGTGTTTACGCACTTGTTGTACAGTATAATTACCAAGACGAGAAGCAGTTGTTGTCGTATATACACAAGAGCCGGAAAAAAGCTTCCGACGTGTATATATACACGTTGGCCAACGGGATATGAGGGGCAATTAATTTTTGTCGATCGAATGTGTATATAAAATGGAAGAGAGATAAATCGCGTTGGGAAATCGATGCGCCAGGTTTCACTTTTACCGGGATGTGTGTGTATATGACGCTGTAATGCGATTATGCAGGTGAGATAGTGTAACCCTTGTTATACCAATAGGCTTATATACGAAGGTGTTATGAAAGATTACATATTTATATGTAGACAGGCTTATCGCAGGGTGTTATAAGTGACTTGCGATATAGTATTTCGTATGGGTTTTGAAAAAAATCTGCAGATATGCGGAGAATGTGCCATTGTTTATTATTGTCAGAGTAATAATAATAATTATTGTTATTAGGACGATGATAGTACAGAAATATACTACTGCGTACGATTAGATAGACTCTCGGTTAGCTCTACTATCCGGCATCTTAAACGTCCATTCATTATTGTGTTAAATGCACAGTTATTACCGATAAGATTACAATGCGATTTGATTAATTACAGTAAGTGTACTACACATATAATAACAAAAAAGTTCTTTCTTCAAAACACACACACACACAGACACTTTATTATCTACCAATGAATACCTCCATTCACTACAAACGCACCCCAGCCACAGAGATATCACTAAAAAATCGTCTCTATTATTACTCAACTTTTCCAAACGATCGTTAGCACAACAATCCATTATACACAACCAGGAAAACTACTCGCAGATCTAATTAACATCCCGTTTAACGAGAGACTCTGCGCACAAATGCTGCGATCCTCGCGTGTGTCTGATGCCTTTTGAGTAGTTATTTAAAACTACCGGTCTCTCTCTCTTTCTCAACGCAGAGATTATTATACCGCGAGCTCTGGTTGCTCGCACAATTAGAGAAATTGACAGTGTGTGTTTGCACACGGAAACGCTTTTGAGATTATAGCGGTGAGGTGTATTATACACACAAGACTTAAAACCGGCGACATAGTTTGTGTGTGGTATATACTCTCGATTATATATATCCGACGATTGATTATTGAACCGATTTCGATGGGTAACCGGTTCGCCGATTTTTCTATTCATCTCTCGACAGTGTAACGGTGAATTATAACCGATGACAATCGCTGATGACTAGTTTTAATCGCCGACGATTATATACGCTCATTTGATGAGACACATATATACGCAAATCACGGTGATAAGATATGTATGAGGAGGGAAGCCAAAGAGAATGAAAATAAGGTCTATATATTTTAAGAGAATTCAGGAAGCTACTCCCTCGCGATCTCCGAGATAAGAGCTCTCTTATATATAACACGAGCGCATTCCAATGCGGCGATTCGCTCATTATACACGAGGGTAATACTGCCTGGCAGCGTCCCTTAATCCAGCTCAATTAATAATCCTTTTGAGACGCAATGAGCGCGACGAATCGATATATAGGTACTCTATACTCCCCGCAGCGGGATAATGCGTGCTGAATTATTCTCTATACTTCACTATATATGCTATCGGCGAGAAGCATCTCCGTAACGGTGCAGAGTGTATTGCGGCAATGCATATCCGCCACACACACGCATGTAGCATCAGTTATGAAATCGGACGCTTTTGCGGAATGATAATCATAACGTTTTATCTCTCGAAGGAAAGTTTTTAATCCTTCACTTTGTCCGCGCGCTTCATGGCTTTAGAGGATATAAAGTTTCACTTAATGACGAGTATGTAATAACATTGACGCTACTTATTACAAGCTTCATGAGTGCTTGAGGATTATTTAATATTATAGGTATAGGTATATACATAAGCGGCGAAAGTCCGCGTGACTTATTGGACGCGCGAGCGCGATATAATTACTATTATGCTAATTCGCCGAGTCGAAATCAATTTGTTTAACGGACTTCACGCGTCAGAGTAGAAGATTGTTTTGGTATTTATATACCAAAGGTTAATCTCTGCTGTAATCGAGCGATGTTAATCTTGATCACACGCACTTATGCTTTAATTACACACACACACACGCACACACAGACGAAAGTGAATAAAGAAGCTATATTATAGCTATATATATATATATATATATATAAAATATAATAAAACTACAAGGCAGTGACCGACAGTTAGTTTTCCATCGAAACTTTCTTGTTGCTGAAAGTCAATCCCTCTAGCCGACCTAATTCCGGACAGAGCTTATACATATTACCTCGCGTTAATTAGTCTCTCGAGAAGAAACGACGTCTCATCGCACAGGTGCAGCAGCAGCAGCAGCAGCCAAGGGCTCAAAAACAAGCAAGTAGACTGTATCTCTCTGTGTGTGTGTATGTGTGTGCGAATAAATAATAATTCCGCCACGGAGTCGTGAGCGCGGAGATTTATCGTCATTAACGGAGCCTTCCGTTCCATTTCTCGGGGGCGCGGTATATATACAAGCTTCTTTTTTTTTCTTGCTTCGTGCTGGTATATACTACAAGCTGCTGTGTATATAGATATAGCTACACTTCCAGGGATGTAATTACAGACGCGGGATATGTCATCTCTCCAGGCCGGGCGGATCTCTCGGAAAACATTAAACATTCCTCTCCTTGGAATAAGGGATAGTCCTTATATTATTCCTTTCGTTATGCCGACGACGAGGAGGTTGATTTATTTAGTTCATGGTGTCTCACGGCGTGGCGGGAATTTTAAAATTAATCCTAATTAGGTTGGAATGCTTTTCTTTGTACGAGTATAAAAAAAAAAAAAAAATATACGAAAGAAAAATACGAGCTGTTATGTTGATTTTGTTTACACAGCAATTTGGTGATAAACCATCATTTATGTATGTAGAGCCTGCGGAAGCAGGTTAGCTTGGTGTTCCCATGACCGGCATTATAGCTAACTGATGCGTGAAAAATTGTGCCTCTCTCGATATGTATATATATATAGATATTCCTCGAAGAGTATATAGCCGATTTCAATATAATCGCTCCCCGTAAACTTCATTTCGAATTCAGTAGAACATTCGCTGCGAGTAAAACTGAAGAACTATACTACTGTGTGTGTTTGTGTGTAGACGCGGAAAATGGAGCATCTGCAATTTATGCAAAGTTATGCCCAACGGATCTCATCGCAATCCATAACTGTATATTATATATACTGCACGCAGCGGCATCTCGCGCTTTATTTACTCTCCCTCTATATATACCGATTGTTTTAATCAGGCGTAGAAATTTTCGTCTCATCGAGTCATAAACGTCTCTATCTTATACACTCACACGTAATATACTGACCGGTAAATCACGAGCATACCGATATAGCGGATCGCTATATAACAGTAGTACAAATTTCCAAACGATCACCACGATTCCTCATGCGAACACAGAGAGAGAGAGAGAGAAAGATAGAGAGACAATGCAAGTCGAGCATTAAGGGCGAAGCGATCCTTATTAAGCCGCTTATCAGGAGTGCATAAAGCAAAGCGAAGGGTTATCAGGAGCGATCAACGTGTCAGCTGCACACGGGACTTCCGTCGTTGCGCAGTGAGCACAGACACACACACACACATGAGAGTTAAGAAAAAGGCTTGAAAAAGGAATAGCGCGGGAGACGACGACGAGGACGACGACGGGGACCGCTATATGAAGGCGAACACGTGTAAGGCCTCGGACATATCCTCTCTGCGCACAGCGGCTATATACACATAGCTATACTGCTCGCACACAACGTGACTCACGACCTCAAGAGCAGCAGCAGCAGCAGCAGCAGCAGCTACTCCCTCGAGGGCATTTTTACCCTCGGGCCAACTAACGTCCCGTGTGCAGCTCCTCATGACGCCGGGTAAGTAGTATCGAGCAGTAGCAGTAGAGGAGCTGCGCCAGAGATATGCATCTCCACGATTAGAGGCGGGCGCGGACTACTACTATCTCTCGTTTGTGTATAACGCTATATATGTATATATATATGTGTGTGCGGGGGCTTGGCTTAGATCGCCGCTGGCGCCGCGACGACTTTCGTTATATATACAGGGTGCGAGGATCGACTACTGCTACTATATACGTCAGGGAGAAGGATAATGATGAAGCTTCGTATAATTGAATATGCTGGGACGTCATATAATGCTATATCTTCGTCGTTATCAAAACTGGAGCACTGATAATTCACGCACGAGAGAGAGAGAAATGAGTTACGATCATCAAGCGCAAACAACAGACCCGCCGCACAGCGTTCGATTACCAGCTCGTAAATAGTATTGTAGTACACTGCGCTGAACCTCGTCCGTCTATAAACAAAGCCAAATACACCCTTTGAATATAATTCAAAAACGCCAACACTGTATACATACACGCTCTTCTCTCTCTCTCTCTCACAGCGTTATTTATTATATTAAGCGCTTCGCGGGATCGGCATAATTAGAAGCTCTGCTCTCCGGCAAAACGCATAAATATCGGCGAGATCGGCACCTATTAAAGATCTCTCTCTCTCTCTCTCTCTCTTTCTCTCAAGAGAGGTTCCGCTCGTCGATAAAACATCTTTATTCGCTATTCTCCGTCTTACGCGCCGCGCTTGTACATACCGAA
This sequence comes from Cecidostiba fungosa, assembly GCA_900474305.1. Taxonomy (NCBI): domain Eukaryota; kingdom Metazoa; phylum Arthropoda; class Insecta; order Hymenoptera; family Pteromalidae; genus Cecidostiba; species Cecidostiba fungosa. The sequence goes on from UCOJ01000384.1 coordinate 97,134, forward strand.
TATATATGTATACATAGAAGGCATACAGCGCTGCGAAGCTTAAATAAGAGCTCTAAAGTCGAGAGGAGGCGATAGTTAGAACGTAAAATCGTGCGGCGAGAGGATCGTGCTGCATATCCATGTTTTGCGCCGACCGGTTGAGAGGATATATACATATATATACAAAGAGTATGTAACAAAGCACCGAGACTTGTAAACAGCCGGGATCTATACTGCTGTTCTGTTGTTGTTGTAGTTGTTGTTGTTGTTGTTGCACACGCAATAGCGATCGAAAACGCGGTGCGAATTGTATATAAGGAAGGATATTGCTCATGTGCGCGTATGTGTGTAGAGAGAGAGAGAGAGAGTCGATGAGATGGAAAATAAAAAAAAAATTGTAAGGAGAGTCTTTATCTCTCTAGTCTAGGTGAGGAAAAAAGATAAAAGGTTGATTTTTACTTGAGCTTCTTACGCGAATTCTTCCGAAACGTTATTGTTCAGCTGCATTTATTTACTCTCGCGGGTATATATTTGAGTAAATAATTTCTTTGGCTACATTATATGAGAAGTGTTATAGGTGTGTGCTTGGTGTTTGAACTGTATATATGGCGAAAGCTTTTTTGCGTTTGATTGCTGAATTGTGCAGCTTCCTGCTTTGCTGCTGTGAAAAAGAAGTAATGTGCGCATCGTTTTGTTACTTCTGGCTTCAACGAAACTATTACGACTGTTTGCTCGATTTTGATAGTTATACCGATATATGGAACGATTCATTTGTTATTATGATAAGCGTATACGCCAATTTTCGAAAGCTTTTCCGTATGTTCGTTCTCTTAACTCGTAAATTTTTTCGCGTGTCTGATGTTATACGTAGAAACGAAGTTTCTTATCCAATTTCAAGCCATTTCATGCATATAATCAGTGGAGTTCTTAAAACTAAATGCCATTATTTTTCACAAAAAAAAACAGGCATTGCGAATCGGCTCCAAGAATTTGTTGGTATTTTTGAAATTCTAAAGTAAATTTTTGGTTTTATCATTAGAAAGTATAAGAAAATCAACAACAATATCTCATTTGAATTTAAAGTAACATTTGTAATCAGAATTCATCAATCAATGAAAAATTCTTTAAAAACTGTACTTTTCTAAAAAAAAATATCACTTTTAGAGCATCCATAAAAGATCCAGTTTCTCAATAAAAATGGGTGAACCCTCACCTTAATAACGATGCGCAAATCAATACCGATAAATCATCACCTAAACACTTGCCAATATAGCATATCCATCGTTCTTGCAGCCCACGGAACACACTACCATCAGTTTCCTTAATCAATCGTCAATTAACATGCAATTCTAAGATATACAGCTCTAGAAATTACACGGGACTGAGACGTAAAAAGGTGTGCTCAGGAGGCGCCTCTCTCGTATACACTCAAAGCATTTTTTTCCGATTTAACAGCTTCGCGCGCAGTGATAATCAATCCTCTTTCCTTTTCTCTACTCCCATTACAGTATATCCTCGCGTAACTTTACGAGAGTAATAACCTCGCACGCTTTTTGCTCTCGAACTTGTATAGTATATATATATAACACACGAGCGCGCACCACAGATCGCCTGTATTATATAGATATATATTGTATACTGTTATGCAATAACCGGTTTGTTTTTGACGAATTTTTATCGGCTCTCGAATTCTTCGCGGAAATAAGGAAGAAGAGAGAAGATGGCCCTTCCGCAGCCAGTATGTATATGTATATATGATAGATCGTTATGCTCCTGCTTTTTCCGTCCCATCATGCAAATGACGACGGGTTTCTTGTCTGCGTCTGTGTGCATGTGTATACCTATAACCCTTCGATTTTTTGCTCAAGCTCTCGGCCCTTCCGCGAGCAATTTGCAAATGATCACGATAACAAGGAAGTCCTCTTAGTTAAGGCAGTGCGCGCGCACACGCGGTTATAAAAAAATTTGAAAAAAAAAAAAAAACGAATTGTGCGCGAGCCGATTCGATATACCGATCGTGTCTTTGTTTCGACTATACTCCGATCATATCTCTCTCAGCGATTATAATACCAAGCTATCACTATTATTATTCTACGAAGGTACCATACCGGTAAAAATAATATTCATCCTTTTTACAGAGTAGCGTGCCAAGTACACGCTCTTACGTAATAATCGATCGATCGGTCGATCGGCAATCGATATAAGCGCCATTTTCCAGCTGCTTAACAGACTGCACCGAGCGCATCTCGCGCCCACGTATATATGATTATATACATCACACACATAGGCACAAGCGCATAATATCGAGAGGGCCGTCCGCGAGTAATGAACTCGTGGTGCGTGTGCGCCGTCTGACGTCACTCGCGGTGTGTCCATCCTCTATTTTCATTCTTGCGATCGCGATCGGTTTTTCGCTCGGATACCTATATATACCCGTTAGACTTGCCTCTCGCGCTCGCGCGCATGGACGGGGAAGATATGCGCCGGGATATTATTGGAACGGGCTAATATTTGCAGGCTTCCGAGATGCGATTGAAAATTTATCGGTAACGGAAAAATGCTTTTAATTATCGGTAATAAACCGATCGTGTGTGTGTGTGTGTGGGTACTTATGGGTGTTTACTCTTTTGTTTCTTGGTAGTATATGATATATATCACACAGGGATTGGATATTACACGAGGAATTTTTTCGAGTTTCTTCGAATATATCTATATACGCAGATGTAGTGCAAAAAGTATTTATTCGCACCGGCTATATATATATATACACACTCCCTGATGACTTCCTAGATCACGCGCGTGTCTGAGATTGCAAACCGCTCGCTCGCAACAAGTGTATTACGGCCTGGGGATGTTTGAGCGCGAGATTGAATTTGCCAAGGATATGACGTGTACTTAAGCTTCATTCCTGGCTGTATTTCTTTACTTTTTTTTCGTTGCTTTTTATCGGCGTGTGTTGTAATAATAATGCGTGGCTTGTATTCTTTTGCTAAAACCGGCGTATCGTTGTCTGTTACAGATTCATCGTCGTGTGGATGCTGGCGGCACTTTCGACAAGGTCACGGGTGAGTTGTTGTATTATGCATTATGGCTTTGATATTTTATTATGTAACCATCGTATGCAGAAAGATCATATAGGGTTACATTGATTTATATTACATTGTCTCGGAGGAAAACTGGTGGTTTATACAACACATCCCTATTTTGGCAGGACGGATGATTGTAGAGAGCTGGTTCTACGTATACAAAAGCGAGATTTTACTGTGAGATTATATTCGAGAGTTTGCATAAATATAACGTTTGTTCAATAGCAGACGAGCGATAAATTTCGCTTTAGCACCGGGGTAGTGGATAGCGGAAATAATTCAGGATCAATTAAATTTTATCAGATTAATTCTATATCGGTATTAATCCTTCGGTAAAGCTTCTTATATTAAAAATATTAAAATAAACAAGCTTGTATATTCGCTGCTTCTTTTGTAATTAGATATATATCCGATAACGAATCTCGTATATTATACCATTAATATACTCGAGGGAAAATTGAAATTACGAAACTTTACGAAGTATAAACTGCCTGCCAATTGATTCACCTTCACCTCAATCATCATCTCTAATAAGCCAATATAATACGCACATATTACTTCCATAAATTATATGTATAGGGGAGAGTTGTCTCCTATATATAATTTATAGAAAATTTTAAATTATAAATTTAAAACATAAATAACCAAACAAAAAAATATTCCCAAACCAGGCTGCAAACGCAGAGAACGCAGACTTGGAATCAACAGCGGAGGAGTCATCAGTAGAGGACGCGACGGAAGACTACTGGACCGGAAGTGGTTCAGGTCCCGACGAGGACGACGCCGCCGCCACCCGCAACGACACGCGAGAAATTCTCGCTCACGAGGCCAGCGATCACGAGGCCGTAAGTATTATATTATTCAAAACGATCTCATTCGCGCGAAAATCGATTATTCATATATACACGTTAGCTCGAGGCTATATACGAAGTAGCGACCTGCAATTTAAAGGGGCGTGTATGCGCAGGCGCCGCACTCAATGTAGGCCGATTGATATTTCGGAGGAGGAGCTATACACATGCTCGAGTTGAATAATGAGCCGTAAGCATGGCGCGAAGCTTTTTATATATATATGTTATACACGTGGGCGGAATGAATTCTTAGAGTAAAACGGGTATTCGTTTGATTTTTTTTTAAAGAGATAATCTGGAACCAGTTCGAGATATAATCGCCGCGTCGATTATGATTTTATGGGTCTGTTGTATATATATATCTTCTACCTTGCGCACTTCCTAGATAAGAATTTTCATATATGATTTACCGGCGACGGCTTGTGGTCTGACGAGTCTCCGTATTCAATATATTTCCAGTGAAAAATTATACGCGCAAGAGAGAAAGTTATATATATCCACGGAATTTTCCAAGTCTTTAAGAACCTGTTACCGATGCACACAACAGACACAAGAGGGCTACTTCTCTCTCTCTCTTGCGAGCGGAGAGCAGCTATTATCCGCATTAGAGAAAAGATTGCTCAAATGGTTCAATTACCGAACGAAAAATCGCAAGAAGTAAATTTCTCCTTCCCGCTCTCTGCTGCAGAGAGGGGCATCAATTTCGAGAAGAGCGCGCCATCGACATGCTAGTGCGCGACTACGTAAAGTATCGCACATCCGCATTGCTCCATGAAGCTCCGATTTTCTCGACTCTCTCTCTCTCTCTCTCTCTATATACTCGCGGAAAGCCAACACCATAACGATTATATATATAGAGAGAGAGAGAGAAAAAGCTCGCAAGTGTGAGAAGCGCATGCGAAAATTACGCGCGCGCGGAAAGTTGAGACAGCTGCGTGATGGAATGATATTATATTATACACAGATGGTGAAGGATAGATAGATGTATATAAGAAAATCGCGTTACATTGCCTCGTAAATTTCGAGAAAGAGAGTCTATTATAACGATGTTTACAAATATCTCGCGAAACACACGACGGCGTTGTACGTATATAACGATAAATTTGAATAGAGAAAGCGTAAAAAAGCAATATAATAGGGCGTCGTATATACACGCACTTACATATAGGATCTATACAAAAAGACAAAGGGGAGTATAGCTATATAGATGCAGGAGAGAGAGAGGATTGAGAAATAGAGAAAGGATATAAAGAATAGCACACACACACAGCAAGAAAACACACGCTTCCGCCGGCTCTAATGATTTACTCGGCCGTATAGCTGCTGCAGCATATCGACGCACTCGTGTGTGTGTGTGTGTGTGTCTTATATATTATCAATGAGATTCCGCGGTGAGATAGCGATCGGGTACGCTTATTAGCCAATTTGCTTCTCCCCACGCTTACATACCGGTGAATAGCTGCCGCTGCTGCTGAAGCTGCTGCCCTTCGTTATCACCTACAGCGACGCGTGTTTTACGAAGAGGCTTATCTTGTATAGACTATACACACGGTGTGTGACGGATAATATACGCGCTATTGTAGAGATGCATCGCTCGTGGCTAATGTTCAGATGTGGTGTGTAGTCGTTTGGTTGCGACGATGGATTTATTGTGCGTTAGTTTTTTTTTTTTTATTTGTTCAATTATAATGGAAGCATTTTGGCAAATTTTTATGTGTTGATTATAGATAAAACTATTAATCGATAATTAATCAAAAAGCTGTATATGGGGAAATCCACAGAACTTAGGGCGACTATAATTACACACACGGTTCTGTGGATTGTCCCATATATACTTCACCCAGAAAATTGCGGTACAATCTTGTTACTCTAGAATCCCAGTTTTTAGAAAAGGGATATTTTTTTATTCACAGACAGTTTTAAAGCTGTACACGTACAGCACAAATTACAAGCGAAGGAAAAATTAACGAGCGTGCCGAAATCGCTTTGCCCACTCTACTTCGCAACTACTTATATTACAGTACATACTTTCTCGAAATAAGTGATAAGTAGATATCGGTACCATTTCTTCTATATAAACTCGCAACTTATATTCGCAATCATAATAAAATTAAACGGTATCTCTCGAGATCTACACAGCCCTTGTCTATGTTCCCTAGGCTTTTATATCCGCAAAAACCGAAGCAAACATCATCAGATAATCCCCAGAAACACACGTATATATATACCGATCCGAATAAACTCTCTGACACTTCCTCATCAAACACACACTCGTGTCCGGCTCAAAAAGCCCATCTATCCTTATTCCACGTAAAAAAAGGGATCTCCACACACCACATGAACAGTTATCCTTCTAGAGCTTCCTGCTTCCTTTTTTTTATCCATACCCACACACACACACACACACACACACGAGAGAGAAAATATCCCGATAAAAGTGGAAGAAGCAGCTGTGCAACACGATCGCATGCATTCCTCGGAGTATATAGCCTCCCGCGCTTATCTCATCTGGTCCGCGAAGGCTCCGTATAAAACGGGCCACTCTCGTGCACCGGCAAGCTATATGGCTAATGATTGCCGACACCCCGACGCGCGACCGTTAATCATCGTCGCGCGAGGATATTTGCTCTCCGGAGACGACACTCTATATTATATAGATACTCTGTATACGTGTGTGTGTGTGTTTAATAGAGACGTCGATTATTTTGTTTTTTTTGTTTCACAGTTGTTTGTTTTTACCTGTTGAGAGAAAGAGAGATAGAGTTATATAGCCGCGAAGTATCTTCCTGTAATCACACGTCTGTTTCCGAGGCTACGGAGTGTGTTTCGAGCTCGAGCATTTATGTTGTTGCACAGGTTGGATATAACGGTGTTGTTACAGCAGAGAGCATCGATGCGCCTTGTTGAAAGAAACGTTTTATAGGTGATGATATATATATATTGCCGCCGAGAGTTTCTTCTTGCTGGGAGAATCTCTCGGCGTTGGCTTTATTTATAATTACGCGAGGATTTGAAAATTCTTATATAATGTAGAGAGAGAGAGAGAGAATCGTGAAGCTTCACGTCGAGCTACAACGTAACGTGGGAGATATACAACTGGTATAAAAGACACATAGTTTTTACCGATACATCAGGTATACAGATGAGAAGAGCGGAACGATGTTTACAATAAATGTCAATTACGTTCTTGGCGCGCCTCTCTTGAGAGAGAGAGAAAAGAGTAGTAGTAGCTTGAGAACGAAAAGAAATTTGTGCTCTTTTTTTTTTTAAACAAACTTCCGAGTCATCCATTTTACGGTCTTTCAGGCGTTTCATAATAGCTTTATTAGAGACTCTGTGCGCACGGCGCAAAAGCGAAGAAAACGATTAGAGCCGATGAGAACGTAAACGTGACGACCCTCTCGAGCCGGACTTCCTTCAAGTTCATACTGGTCACTGCAGCAGCAGCAGCAGCTTCTTCTTCTATACCTTAAACGGATACGTGATCCGCCGGCGGTTTCGCTTTTCTATCACGAGTCACCTAAAGCACGTCGTTAGACCTAAACTTTCAGATGAGCTTAATTAGTAGCAGCTCTCTCTCTCTCTTCCTCTGCACCAGATTTTCAATTAGATATACTTCCTCTCGACTTATCACTCTAACTAGAAAAAGGATCTGCGCGAAATTTCGATCATTGGCCTACAATACAGAGCAGTGTATAGAAGAAGAAGCTTATATATATCTTCGATTATAATATTACGTAACACATGCACCTGCCGTTAAACTCGCAACTTTTTCCTCCTGTCCGTCATTAACGTCACATCGCAGGCTTGTCGATGTCGGCCGGAAATGATTCCATCGTGTTAACGCTGTGAGCAGAGAAAAAAATATCTTCACCACGAGAGAGGTATGCGGAAGACATGCTCTTTTTTTCTCACGTCGTCTTCGATGTCACTCATGTGTATATGTAAGATTCCAAACAAACATATTATGATGACGCTCGACTCGTTTGATTAATCAGTTTAACGCTTATCTGTCCTCTCTCTCTCTCTCCCTCTATATACGTATTTATATCTTCTTCAGCGATCTAACTCTTTTTCTTCACATATCGGGCGCACTGATCGATCAATTCGAGTTTATTAAATTAAAACCAGTCGCTAAACACGCAAACCAACTATATATAGTAGCTTTTACACTTCTCTTTCTTCAGTGAGAAAAAAAAGAAAAATAAATAGTCACGCGACGCACCTTACTTTTCGCCAAGTCATCGGACAATGAAAGAGAGGACGAACGGAAGAAAAAGAGAGAATGCGCGCGGGAAATAGACTTTGCGAATCGTTTGTCACGCGCGAGCTTTTTTCACCTCTCAGTTCTCCATTATGATTTTTCCAACTCTCTCTCTCTCTCTGGTCGTGTGATCCTATATATATATACACGACAAAAGAGAGCGTAATACACCGACTCGGAATTAATAAGAAAAAATATAGTTAGAAGGAAGAAGAAGAAGAAGAAGAAGAGCGCAGAAATGCATTAGCCAGAAAAAGCGGATGAAACCGAGATAGGAAGCGAAGCGCTCTCTAGCAACACAACGTGGGAGAGGTCAGGGTCTGAGAAAGTAAATGCTCCCATCTCTCTCTCTTGGGTACTTCGACCCCGTGCGCAGATTCGCACGGCGCTCGTAAAAGCGGCGCTCGGAAGAAAGCCTCGCCTCGTTAGGAAGCGGATCGATGCACTTTTCATCATCAGCGAGAGGCTTTTGATTGATGCGGCCAGCTTTCGCTGCTTCTGCTCTTGTTGTTGTTGTTGTTGTTGTTGAGCTACTCTCGTCGTTTAGCGCCGGGATGTATATAATCACTTGGGCAGTTACTAATCGCTCGGCCTTTGCGTGGGAGGATTACGCGATTTGTCATAGCTTTCGGTTTCTATGTAGCAGCAGGATTTTCAAAGATAATCGCGCTTATTATTAAACTACTCCCAGATATTATACGAGAGCGTCTAACAATTACTCATCTTTCAGCGCGTGCAGGCCTTATACTCTCTTTCTCATCAATCATGTAAAATATATATCCAAGTCTAATTACAGTCTCTCTCTCTTCTACTGCCAACAGGTGGTGTACGTGGGCGACGGATCATCTGGAGCATCGTACGTACCGGTTCCATCCCTCAAGAATCGACCTTTGAGTCCAAATCTTCAGGCGTTGCAGACACTACAGGGTCTACAGGGATTAGCTGGTACTGGACCAGCTGTTGCTGCTGCTGGTACTGGTATAGCCAGTGACGAAGACTGGAGGAGGCATCCGGAATCCTGGGATCGTGAACATAGGCGATATAGGCCTAACACCACCAGAGTTCAACGTGAGTTCGAGAAGTTGTCTTGTCTCTTTTTCTTTCTCCTCACGATAGAGCACACTACTGAGCAGGCTTCATTATATTATGGCCGGGGAGAGGTCGTTACCGGACTATTATCCCGACGACCTTTCTGCTGCCGCTCCTGCTGCTGCTGCTGCTGCTGCTGCTGCTGCTGCTAGGGTTAATGTATTATTTAGCTTGCATTAATTCAATTAATATATATGGCGCTGTGTTGGTTGATTTTTAAACTGAAGTTTGTTCTGCAAACGTATACTTGAATTTTCAATCGGTTCTCATACATTTTTTATTACTATAGCAACTTACATTTTTTTGAGGTTAGGAATTCATACATCTGCACAGATCGCGCGCAAAAACGAACAGCCAATCAGACGACTCGTAAATCTATTTCAAGATGGTGCGATCAATTCTTTTAGATAGGATTCTTAGTAGGTAAATTTAAAAACTTCATTTCTTCCAAATTTTCAACTAGAACTTTATTAAAAATTGTTTTTCTCATCGAAAACTTTCCTGATGTCTACATCATAGACGTTCGCTCGAATAACAAGTGTATATATATACGATTGCGTAATAATCATTAAGCTCGCAAAAAGTGCGGAGAAACGATTGTAAAAAAGGAGGATTACTGCCGCCGAGCCGTTACCGCACTGCAGCGCACGGGATATATATATATACACACTGTCGATACTATCGTATCATATAAAGGGTACTACTACTACTACGAGAGCGTAGTTGCGGATATAAGTACTCATTAAATTCTATCCTTGATAAAAAAGAAAAGCAGCTGATGCAGTGACGGGTTATTGAAATATTTTTCGAGCCCGTATAAAATTTCCGAGAATTTCTCATAGAAATTATACAGCGTTGGTTTACAGTTCGGATTAGGCTGTAACTTCTCGCGGGATCAAATGGTAATTGGGTCAGTTTTTCCTCTGCGCAGCTCAATAAACGCGAAGAAACTACTCTTCTCTTGAGGCCTGTATTTTCAAAGTACTAATGTGCAAGGAAAACCGAAATAATGAAGGTGATAAGAAGCGCCGTTGTGTTGTATATATATACACATATATATATCTATGATGTGTAATATCTTTATTGCTCGACGATTAACATAGTTCTCAAATATACAGACTGCGCATCAGCAGAGTTCGTGAGAATGCAGTTTATTAATCCAGAAAATTGCGAGGATAATAAAACCTCGTGCTTTAGGAGTGATCCAATTTATTCGCTCGGCAGTATATTACAAACACACACACATACACATTAAAGCCTGAACTTTACGCCGAAAGCTCATTACATTATGCATTCTTGCGTCATCGCGTGCACTTTTCGCTTTTCACCGAAGAGCAGGCGTGAAATTAACCCAGAAATACAGCTCTCGGCTATACATATATACACGCATATATATCCTACTCGCATATATAACCATATCGCACACCAGACGTCAAACAAGGGTTCGGTATATATAGACGCGAAAAATCTAATACCAGAGGCGCCGCCGCAGCCGCCGATCGTCATTATATATTATATGCTCCTGTTGAATTCCGAAGGTGCGATCGGTCGGTAGCAACAGCTGAGGCTCCCGTTAGACACCGGCAATTAAAACGGTGTCGGAAGTGGACCCCGTGTGTATATATATAGGTATATACCTATATACACACACGTCTCAGTGGCGTCGTCGTCGTCATTATCGTCATCACCCGTCATCAACTTCATTATCGTCATCGCCCGGATGGGATTATAAAATGTGTTGTATATATCGTGGTCCAGAGCTCAGCTGTTGATGTCGATACGTGTATATATATATATATAACGGCCTGGAATAGCGCTGGATTAATTAGGACCAGATACACTGCACAGCTTCCTAGTACACTTACACGATAATCTCGATAATTTATGTAGGCCGCGCGGAGTGCTTATCAATTTCTTTTTCCCGCGCGTATAATACTTACTTTTAAATTTCCCGCCACTGGTGAAAGTGCCATAATTATATGACGCAATACGCAGATCGAGAAGTAAGCGCGCGGAAAATGACCTCATTGTATTCTAAAATCCCAGTAGTCGCTCTTCGAGAAGGTTAAACAAATACAACACCTTTCTCTCCGGCGATCTACTTCTCTCTATATACCTATATATATATAAAGTCAATGTTACGAGATCATACAGCCGCGGTCTCTCGAATTCGAAACGCCGTAAATACATAACCGCCTCGTAAAATCCTTGCGAACAAGCGCGAAACGATGATTCACATTCGGAAATAGACAACAAACACACATATAATACACACCTGATGTTAGACAAAAAAAAAAAAAAGAAAAGAACAGCTGCTCGGAAAATAATGGCGGCAAACGTGAATCGTGCCGATATTTTATAGGAGCTCTCTACTACTATAGAGGCATTAATAAAAAAAAAGAAGATGCGAATGTCGTGATCATCTCTGGCGCGCGCGCGAGCCAAGTTCAATGAAGTCGTAAAGCGGCGCCGCGGGAACGAGCCCACCCGTGGAATCATCGATTACGCGCCATGAGAACGACCATTATCTCGTAATGCGTCTCCTGATGCTGATGCTAGCTCATCGATTCAAGACCATTTATCTGCGTGTCTTATATATATATATATATATAGACACTTCGCGCCAGTCAAGATCTTATATTGGGATATTAGACATGCATTCCGAAAGGGACGGCGATGCTTTAATTGACCTGTTACACGCTTGTGATTTTGCCGTGGGAGCTATTGTATTGATTGTTATATGTATAATAAACAAAACTGACGTCACTCGAAAGAATTGACTAAATTCTCGAAAAAATAATAATTTTTAGAAAGAGAGATGAAATTCAGTAGAAAACGGTCGGGTATAGTCAGACACACCACACAAAACTCAAAAGTTTACGTATACACACTTTCTATACATATAGCATGAGCGCTCGGTAATTATATGCAAATCTGGGATCGTATACTTCACGGCTGCCCAACTCCGTGTGACCCACATCGAGTTTTCCTCAAGAAAAGTTTGCAAAGAAAAATCACACGATTTTCTTCACAACAACAGCTCGTCATAGTATATACCATAGCAGCTATATAACTGTAACGCGTTAGCGCAACAACAAGAGCAAAAAGTAGAAGAAGAAGAAGAAGAAGAGCCGATCGTTAAGGAAAATCGGTTCCGTCCTCCGCCGCAAAGACCTTCGATAGGAATCAGCGCGCTCGAGTCAAAGAGGCGTCAAGTGGCACTCGCGCGTATTCTCTGTGCTTTGCGCAACTATATATATACGCATTGTGTTATTCGCGTATATATATATGTATATATATCTATGCAGAGGAGAAGAGAAGCGTTTTGCCGGCCGATGAACACAAAGCCGCTCCTGGGCCTAATAAGCTGGACGTAGGAGAGCAAAGCGATAACAGACACTCTCTCTATATATATATATACATATATATACATGGATAGCGTTGTATCATGGGGGAGGCGAGGCCGGGTGTGACTATCTCGAATATCTCTCGAGTGGGTTACGTCCGCGGAAACTGTGCGCAGCCGTCGGCTACTATACTACTACGAAGAGCGACTTTCACTCGTCATCCCTCACCGGTTCCTTGGTCTCTGTATATATATATACGTATACTCACTCAGCGCTTCTTCTGTACGATGTTGTATATACATATGTGAGGTTGTGGCTGGCTCGATCTTCTTTTCTGCGATTCCAGCAATTTCGAAACTACGCCAAGTGAGTCGGAGTTTTGATTGTTCGATATATACACATATTGGACGTAACTCTTGTTGTAAGCGCTCTGTGTGTAATTAGCGAGAAATAGGAGAGAATTTTTTTTTTTTTTTCGTTGGGAAGATGATGCCGAGTCTATCTCTGTGGGAAGTTGTGAAAATCGACGTTGTTGCAAAGCTGAGAAGAAGAAGAAGAACAAGTAGGAACACGAAGACATGATCTTATTAAGCGGCTGTATATAAGTTCGGTATATATACAATATAGGCGCATCACTTATCGATTGCGGTAATAAGTATAAGAAATATATTTATATATAGTATATACATCGCTGCCTTTGTTTGGCTACGCGTATTATACATGTGCAGCAGCAGCAGCACGAGAGAGAGAGAGAGAGGCTTAAACATAGATTCACGAAATACGATAATTAAAATTACAATTCACGATCTAATAACATCCTTTCGTTACAGATATCGAAGCCGAATGCCAAGATGACTATATGAAAATCCGCATTGGCTTTAATGGATCTTTCAACGGCTTGTTATACTCAGCGGGTGAGTTCCAATTAAACATGAATTTACACACACAAACACAGCGTTGAAATATCGAGATTGTTTACTCAAATGATATAATAGCCAGCGTTAAACGGCTCTCCGAATATGTTTATGTATAATGTGTATCTGAAAGGGGTTTTACCTCGGATTTTTTTCTTAAAAAACTCACAAGATTAATCATAATTAGAAGCTTCGTACACACGAGCGAAAGTGAATGAAAGAGAGAGAGAGAGAGAGAGAGAGAGAGAGAGAGAGAGAGAGAGAGAGAGAGAATAAAAGCATGTAATATACTACAGGGTTATTATCATCGTGAGGCTCGATTCGCGGAAATCGCATTTCTTCGACTCATCACAAATTACGGATAATCGCGAACCGTAGAGAGAGATATCGGCTTGCGCGCACACTACCCTCCTCATGAATTATTGCTTTTTGTTTGAAACTGCTCTTGAGAGAGAGAGAGAGAGGGACGATCACGAATTCAATCCGATTGAGAGCTGCTCTCTCTCTCTCAAGACAGAAATAATAAAAATAAATGGCTCGATAAATTACGGGATACGCGCCGGGCGCAAAGCTGAATAAATGAAGATTCAAAAATTGATAAAAAGCCCGCGCTCTCGAACGAAGCTTTGTATATACACTCCCGGAAGACGGCGAACTTTGGCCTTATTTTGACAAGTATATGGGATTGCTCTCCCGGTATATAACCGCTCTATTTATTGCTGAGCCGCTTTTGAAATATTTGCTTCGATTTAGATTAATAGGCAAATTCGATGATAACTATTATATAACTTTATTAGAGGAAAACTGCGCGATCACTATATATTTAGCGATGACATTCCTGGCATCCCGTCGTTATAATACATATATTATCTCGTCCAATACATCGCGCCGTCTTTTGTGTTAATAATCTCCACGTATTTATCTTGCCGATTTTTTCCTAACCTAAAGACACCTCGTTGACGATCTATCGCTACCGGGAAAATCGGCTTATTAACCGATCTCTTATCCGTAATTTGATTTTTTTCTCGCCTACATTCGCTGTGTATCAGATTCTACGCTATAAATCCATCCGCCCAGTCTTGTGACTCTCACTATAACAAAGGGCTTCTCGTACATACCGATAACACATCCTCTTCTATACAGAGAGACAATCGGTTGCTATAATACTATCGCTTTTAATTGCAGGTTACTCTTACGACCCGGATTGTATGTACGTTAACGGAACAGGACGGGACTACTACGAATTCTTCATCCAACTGAACCGATGTGGTACCCTTGGTGAGAACACGCATCATCAGGACAGTAGGAAAAATCCCACGGTAGGTGAAGAATCGCGATAATATAATATATATATATATATTATAATTGTGTTGTATTCGGAAAACTGATCTTTTCTTCTTTCCGCAGAAAAATCTCATGTGGAACACCGTTACCGTGCAGTACAACCCGCTGATCGAGGAGGAGTTCGACGAGCATTTCAAGGTCACCTGCGAGTACGGTTACGATTTCTGGAAGACCGTGACATTTCCCTTTCTTGACGTCGAGTGCGTATTATATTAATATATACTCTCATACATTCTTTCAATAAAATTAGAGGGTGGTGAATAATAACGTTTTGATTTCAGAGTCGCGACGGGTAATCCCGTAGTCTTCACCTTACAGCCACCCGAGTGTTACATGGAGATCAGGTACGGCTACGGAACGACAGGTACCAGAGTGGCCGGACCAGTTCGAGTCGGTGATCCCTTGACGCTGATAATCTATATGCGCAGTAAATACGGTATGTGTCTTATTAGGATTATAATTATATGCTTGATTCGAATTTTTTGTTTTCATCGAAACGCTAAACTGCTCGCTTCAATTTAGCAGACGGTTTCGACATCGTGGTGAACGACTGCTACGCACACAACGGTGGCAACAAGCGTATCCAGCTGATAGATCAATACGGCTGTCCAGTGGACGATAAGCTTATCAGCCGATTCCGGGGCTCGTGGTCGGAGAGCGGACTCTTCGAGACGCAGGTCTTTGCTTACATGAAGACCTTCAGGTTCACCGGTTCCCCGGCGCTCTACATCGAGTGCGACGTCCGCATGTGCCACGGACGGTGTCCGGTGAGTTATTACGCTCTGATGATTCTCATATACACACACAGCTGCGGCAATTTTCTAACAACGTGTGCGGAGTCTGTTATCGTCGCGACACTCTCGAAATAATAATACTAGTTTGTTATGATGGAACGATTTTTTATTTTTCATATTTTGCAGAGTCAACCTTGTCACTGGAGAAACGCAAAGACCGTGGCGAAACGATCCGTCACGGATGCGATCGAAGGTCCCTCGACACCGGCGACCACTTTGTCCGAGAACGTCAACCTCTTCCAGTCACTCAGAGTCCTGCAAGAGGGCGAGGCCGATACCGAGCTCTTCCAGAATGTCACGACGCCTTCGCGCAGCAGTAAGCAACGATCTACATACGTAAAATAGTATATTGTGTACCAAGGGCGTAAAGTGGGTTTTTTCAGACCGAGTGCTGCAACCACACAAGGTCAAAAAAAAACACTTAGCCCTTGGTACACACCATATTTTTTCTGACTTATGCACGTATTTTCACGGTTTTTGAGAGTCTAAGAAGATTCGCCAATGAACTGAGTAGCGGGCGCAAAAGTACTTTTGCGCCCGCCGGTCGGAAAACGACTACTTTTGTCCCTAATTTTAGGTCAAAAAAATGCGGAAATCATACATGTGTTAGAAAAAAACATTTACGTAACACGCGAACGATTTTCGTGTTTTCTGTACCTATTTTTTTTTCATCTATTTATTTAAAGGTCGCATCGGTATCAAGATCATTAGCGACCACAACATATTACATATTGGTATACTTATTACATTTTTATGTTATTACATTTCGATAGTAGTGTATACAATAGTAGACGATAGTAACCAATACAATAGTAGTTTTTCAAATACAATATATACATACATAAAATATTTACATATACAGCACAGGTTATACCTGTACAGTAAAATACAAAGCAAACTAAAAAAAAAAACAAAAAAAAATTGTACATATTATGCTGGCCTAAAGTGACGCTTTTTTGACCGGCGGGCAATAAAGACTTTTTTGTAACACATGCACGATTTTCGCATTTTTTTGTCCTGAAAATTAGAAAAAAAATAGTTGTTTTCCGACCGTCAGGCGCAAAAATACTTTTGCGCCCGCTACTCAATTCACTGGCACATTTTCTAAACTCTCAAAAAACGCGAAAATACGTGCATAAATCACAAAAAATATGGTGTGTAACAAGGGCTAAGTGGGTTTTTTGACCTTGTGTGGTTGCAGTACTCGTCTTCGGCTGGGTAACGCACTCGCCTCCGGCTCGTGCTGTAATTTCCACACTTGGTCTGAAAAAAGACACTTTACGCCCTTGGTACACAACATACTATATTGCCCGCATTTTGTGGGCAATAAAGTATTATTGCCAGCATTTTAATAAATATTGATTTCATTATATTTATTATCAATTTTTAATAAATAATTTCAATATTTTATTTATTAATAATAAAATAATATAATCCAAAATGTGCATGGTTGCCGTGTAAAAAAAACCTTCACGTCAGCCCCGCATAATCAGAAAAAAAACCGCTTACGGGGACAAAACACTTTTAAACTTTGAAAAAATCGATTTTTTTATTACTTATTTTGATAGGAAATTTTCCGTAGAACACGCCCCCGAAACGCGTTTATCAAACAAAAATTTTCCCGCTAAGTTATAAGCAAAATCCTAAAACAAAATTTTTACCATTTTTTCATAGAATTGCGTATTTTTCATTTCTCGTTTAATACGACTTACAATTTTAATTTTAAGTTTTATAAATTCAATCTGAAAGTAATTTTTATTGTAAATGTTAAAAATACTATTTTTTTTACCGTAGTATATACGTATATAATACTCGGTGTATATATTTTAGTAAATAAATTTATGATTTCACTTCTTATGTATGGCTCCTACCAAAACGTAGGGACATTCACTTGAATTCAAATATTGCGCGCCCGCGCGCCACCTGTAGGAAGGTTATAGTCAACGTGTTGGAGAAGGACAGAGCGACCGTTCTGCTGTTCCGCTAGCAGACAGCAAATATTTCAAAACACAGCTGGTATAATCCTGGGATGTGTTTTACACT